>JALLKU010000101.1:0-38779 GCA_023373845.1 Nibea coibor
AACAGTCCTTTAAAATAATTCCAAGCTGTCCTGTGAGTTCAGATCTTTACATTATGAAGATCCAGGATGAGATCAAGTCATATTTAGGCCGAAATCACCTTTCATGAACTGTATTGAGCCTTCAATCAATTTTTGGCAAGTGAAAATGCCCAATTTATGTTGTAATGCCCATTTTGTGTTGTAATGGTACTTTTAAGGAATTCCAAGCTGTCCTGTGAGCTCAGATCTTTATACTATGAAGATCCAGGATGAGATCAAGTCATATTTAGGCAGAAATCACCTTTCATGAACGACATTTGGCCTTCAATCAATTTTTGGCAAGTGAAAATGCCCATTTTGTGTTGTAATGCCCATTTTGTGTTGTAATGGTCCTTTCAAGGAATTCCAAGCTGTCCTGTGAGCTCAGATCTTTATATTATGAAGATCCAGGATGACATGAAGTCATATTTAGGCAGAAATCACCTTTCATGAACTGCATTTGTCCTTCAATCAATTTTTGGCAAGTGAAAATGCCCATTTTTTGTTGTAACGACCATATGGTGTTGTAACAGTCCTTTAAAATAATTCCAAGCTGTCCTGTGAGTTCAGATCTTTACATTATGAAGATCCAGGATGAGATCAAGTCATATTTAGGCCGAAATCACCTTTCATGAACTGTATTGAGCCTTCAATCAATTTTTGGCAAGTGAAAATGCCCAATTTATGTTGTAATGCCCATTTTGTGTTGTAATGGTACTTTTAAGGAATTCCAAGCTGTCCTGTGAGCTCAGATCTTTATACTATGAAGATCCAGGATGAGATCAAGTCATATTTAGGCAGAAATCACCTTTCATGAACGACATTTGGCCTTCAATCAATTTTTGGCAAGTGAAAATGCCCATTTTGTGTTGTAATGCCCATTTTGTGTTGTAATGGTCCTTTCAAGGAATTCCAAGCTGTCCTGTGAGCTCAGATCTTTATATTATGAAGATCCAGGATGACATGAAGTCATATTTAGGCAGAAATCACCTTTCATGAACTGCATTTGGCCTTCAATCAATTTTTGGCAAGTGAAAATGTCCATTTTGTGTTTAACGACCATATGGTGTTGTAATGGTACTTTTAAATAATTCCAAGCTGTCCTGTGAGTTCAGATCTTTATATTATGAAGATCCAGGATGAGATCAAGTCATATTTAGGCAAAAATCACCTTTCATGAACTGTATTTAGCCTTCAATCAATTTATGGCAAGTGAAAATGCCCATTTTGTGTTGTAATGCCCATTTTGTATTGTAATGGTCCTTTAAAAGAATTCCAAGCTGTCCTGTGACTTCAGATCTTTATATTATGAAGCTCCAGGATGAGATCAAGTCATATTTAGACAGAAATCACCTTTCATGAACTGTATTCAGTCTTCAATCAATTTTTGGCAAGTGAAAATGTCCATTTTGTGTTGTAACGACCATATGGTGTTGTAATGGTACTTTTAAATAATTCCAAGCTGTCCTGTGAGTTCAGATCTTTACATTATGAAGATCCAGGATGAGATCAAGTCATATTTAGGCCGAAATCACCTTTCATGAACTGTATTGAGCCTTCAATCAATTTATGGCAAGTGAAAATGCCCATTTTGTGTTGTAATGCCCATTTTGTGTTGCAATGGTCCTTTAAAAGAATTCCAAGCTGTCCTGTGGGTTAAGATCTTTATATGATGAAGCTCCAGGATGAGATCAAGTCATATTTAGATAGAAATCATTTTTCATTAACTGCATTTGGCCTTCAATCAATTTATGGCAAGTGAAAATGCCCATTTTGTGTTGTAATGCCCATTTTGTGTTGCAATGGTCCTTTAAAAGAATTCCAAGCTGTCCTGTGGGTTAAGATCTTTATATGATGAAGCTCCAGGATGAGATCAAGTCATATTTAGATAGAAATCATTTTTCATTAACTGCATTTGGCCTTCAATCAATTTTTGGCAAGTGAAAATGTCCATTTTGTGTTGTAACGACCATATGGTGTTGTAATGGTCCTTTAAAAGAATTCCAAGCTGTCCTGTGAGCTCGGATTTTTATGATATGAAGCTCCAGGATGAGATCAAGTCATATTTAGATAGAAATCACCTTTCATTAACTGCATTTGGCCTTCAATCAATTTTTGGCAAGTGAAAATGCCCAATTTGTGTTGTAACGACCATATGGTGTTGCAATGGTCCTTTAAAAGAATTCCAAGCTGTCCTGTGAGTTCAGATCTTCATATTATGAAGATCCAGGATGAGATCAAGTCATATTTAGGCAGAAATCACCTTTCATGAACGACATTTGGCCTTCAATCAATTTTTGGCAAGTGAAAATGCCCATTTTGTGTTGTAATGGTCCTTTAAAAGAATTCCAAGCTGTCCTGTGAGTTCAGATCTTTACATTATGAAGATCCAGGATGAGATCAAGTCATATTTAGTCAGAAATCACCTTTCATGATTGACATTTGGCCTTCAATCAATTTTTGGCAAGTGAAAATGCCCATTTTGTGTTGTAATGCCCATTTTGTTTTGTAATGGTCCTTTAAAATAATTCCAAGCTGTCCTGTGAGTTCAGATCTTTACATTATGAAGTTCCAGGATGAGATCAAGTCATATTTCGGCCGAAATCACCTTTCATTAACTGCATTTGGCCTTCAATCAATTTTTGGCAAGTGAAAATGCCCAATTTGTGTTGTAACGACCATATGGTGTTGTAATGGTCCTTTAAAATAATTCCAAGCTGTCCTGTGAGCTCAGATCTTTATATTATGAAGATCCAGGATGACATGAAGTCATATTTAGGCAGAAATCACCTTTCATTAACTGCATTTGGCCTTCAATCAATTTATGGCAAGTGAAAATGCCCATTTTGTGTTGTAATGCCCATTTTGTGTTGCAATGGTCCTTTAAAAGAATTCCAAGCTGTCCTGTGGGTTAAGATCTTTATATGATGAAGCTCCAGGATGAGATCAAGTCATATTTAGATAGAAATCATTTTTCATTAACTGCATTTGGCCTTCAATCAATTTTTGGCAAGTGAAAATGTCCATTTTGTGTTGTAATGCCCATTTTGTGTTGTAATGGTACTTTGAAGGAATTCCAAGCTGTCCTGTGACTTCAGATCTTTACATTATGAAGATCCAGGATGAGATCAAGTCATATTTAGGCAGAAATCACCTTTCATGAACGACATTTGGCCTTCAATCAATTTTTGGCAAGTGAAAATGCCCATTTTGTGTTGTAATGGTCCTTTAAAATAATTCCAAGCTGTCCTGTGAGTTCAGATCTTTATATTATGAAGATCCAGGATGAGATCAAGTCATATTTAGATAGAAATCACCTTTCATGAACGACATTTGGCCTTCAATCAATTTTTGGCAAGTGAAAATGCCCATTTTGTGTTCTAACGACCATATGGTGTTGTAACGGTCCTTTAAAATAATTCCAAGCTGTCCTGTGAGTTCAGATCTTTACATTATGAAGATCCAGGATGAGATCAAGTCATATTTAGGCCGAAATCACCCTTCATGAACTGTATTGAGCCTTCAATCAATTTTTGGCAAGTGAAAATGTCCATTTTGTGTTGTAACGACCATATGGTGTTGTAATGGTTCTTTAAAAGAATTCCAAGCTGTCCTGTGAGCTCGGATTTTTATGATATGAAGCTCCAGGATGAGATCAAGTCATATTTAGATAGAAATCACCTTTCATTAACTGCATTTGGCCTTCAATCAATTTTTGGCAAGTGAAAATGCCCAATTTGTGTTGTAATGCCCATTTTGTGTTGTAATGGTACTTTTAAGGAATTCCAAGCTGTCCTGTGAGCTCAGATCTTTATATTATGAAGATCCAGGATGAGATCAAGTCATATTTAGACCGAAATCACCTTTCATTAACTGCATTTGGCCTTCAATCAATTTTTGGCAAGTGAAAATGCCCAATTTGTGTTGTAACGACCATATGGTGTTGTAATGGTCCTTTAAAATAATTCCAAGCTGTTCTGTGAGTTCAGATCTTTATATTATGAAGCTCCAGGATGAGATCAAGTCATATTTAGGCAGAAATCACCTTTCATGAACTACATTTGGTCTTAAATCAATTTATGGCAAGTGAAAATGCCCATTTTGTGTTGTAATGCCCATTTTGTGTTGCAATGGTCCTTTAAAAGAATTCCAAGCTGTCCTGTGACTTCAGATCTTTATATTATGAAGCTCCAGGATGAGATCAAGTCATATTTAGACAGAAATCACCTTTCATTAAATTCATTTGGCCTTCAATCAATTTTTGGCAAGTGAAAATGCCCATTTTGTGTTGCAATGATCCTTTAAACGAATTCCAAGCTGTCCTGTGAGTTCAGATCTTTATATTATGAAGCTCCAGGATGAGATCAAGTCATATTTAGGCAGAAATCACCTTTCATGAACTACATTTGGCCTTCAATCAATTTTTGGCAAGTGAAAATGCCAAATTTGTATTGTAATGCCCATTTTGTGTTGTAACGACCATATGGTGTTGTAATGGTACTTTTAAATAATTCCAAGCTGTCCTGTGAGCTCAGCTCTTTATATTATGAAGATCCAGGATGAGATCAAGTCATATTTAGGCCGAAATCACCTTTCATGAACTGTATTGATCCTTCAATCATTTTTGGCAAGTGAAAATGCCCAATTTGTGTTGTAACGACCATATGGTGTTGTAATGGTCCTTTAAAATAATTCCAAGCTGTTCTGTGAGTTCAGATCTTTATATTATGAAGCTCCAGGATGAGATCAAGTCATATTTAGACAGAAATCACCTTTCATTAATTCATTTGGCCTTCAATCAATTTTTGGCAAGTGAAAATGTCCATTTTGTGTTCTAACGAGCATATGGTGTTGTAACGGTCCTTTAAAATAATTCCAAGCTGTCCTGTGAGTTCAGATCTTTACATTATGAAGATCCAGGATGAGATCAAGTCATATTTAGATAGAAATCACCTTTCATGAACGACATTTGGCCTTCAATCAATTTTTGGCAAGTGAAAATGCCCATTTTGTGTTCTAACGAGCATATGGTGTTGTAACGGTCCTTTAAAATAATTCCAAGCTGTCCTGTGAGTTTCAGATCTTTACATTATGAAGATCCAGGATGAGATCAAGTCATATTTAGGCCGAAATCACCTTTCATGAACTGTATTGAGCCTTCAATCAATTTTTGGCAAGTGAAAATGTCCATTTTGTGTTGTAACGACCATATGGTGTTGTAATGGTCCTTTAAAAGAATTCCAAGCTGTCCTGTGAGCTCGGATTTTTTATGATATGAAGCTCCAGGATGAGATCAAGTCATATTTAGATAGAAATCACCTTTCATTAACTGCATTTGGCCTTCAATCAATTTTTGGCAAGTGAAAATGCCCAATTTGTGTTGTAATGCCCATTTTGTGTTGTAATGGTACTTTTAAGGAATTCCAAGCTGTCCTGTGAGTTCAGATCTTTACATTATGAAGATCCAGGATGAGATCAAGTCATATTTAGGCAGAAATCACCTTTCATGAACTACATTTGGTCTTCAATCAATTTTTGGCAAGTGAAAACGCCCATTTTGTGTTGCAATGATCCTTTAAACGAATTCCAAGCTGTCCTGTGTGTTCAGATCTTTATATTATGAAGCTCCAGGATGAGATCAAGTCATATTTAGGCAGAAATCACCTTTCATGAACTACATTTGGCCTTCAATCAATTTTTGGCAAGTGAAAATGCCCATTTTGTGTTCTAATGACCATATGGTGTTGTAACGGTCCTTTAAAAGAATTCCAAGCTGTCCTGTGAGTTCAGATCTTTACATTATGAAGATCCAGGATGAGATCAAGTCATATTTAGGCCGAAATCACCTTTCATGAACTGTATTGAGCCTTCAATCAATTTTTGGCAAGTGAAAATGTCCATTTTGTGTTGTAACGACCATATGGTGTTGTAATGGTCCTTTAAAAGAATTCCAAGCTGTCCTGTGAGTTCAGATCTTTACATTATGAAGTTCCAGGATGAGATCAAGTCATATTTAGGCAGAAATCACGTTTCATGAACGACATTTGGCCTTCAATCAATTTTTGGCAAGTGAAAATGCCCATTTTGTGTTGTAATGCTCATTTTGTTTTGTAATGGTCCTTTAAAATAATTCCAAGCTGTCCTGTGAGTTCAGATCTTTACATTATGAAGTTCCAGGATGAGATCAAGTCATATTTAGGCAGAAATCACTTTTCATGAAGTGCATTTGGCCTTCAATCAATTTTTGGCAAGTGAAAATGTCCATTTTGTGTTGTAACAACCATATGGTGTTGTAATGGTCCTTTTAAGGAATTCCAAGCTGTCCTGTGAGCTTGGATCTTTATAATATGAAGATCCAGGATGAGATCAAGTCATATTTAGGCAGAAATCACTTTTCATGAACTGTATTTATCCTTCAATCAATTCTTGGCAAGTGAAAATGCCCATTTTGTGTTGTAATGGTTTTATAAAATAATTCCAAGCTGTTCTGTGAGTTCAGATCTTTACATTATGAAGTTCCAGGATGAGATCAAGTCATATTTAGACCGAAATCACCTTTCATGAACTACATTTGGCCTTCAATCAATTTTTGGCAAGTGAAAATGCCCAATTTGTGTTGTAACGACCATATGGTGTTGTAATGGTTCTTCAAAAGAATTCCAAGCTGTCCTGTGAGTTCAGATCTTTATATTATGAAGATCCAGGATGAGATCAAGTCATATTTAGGCAGAAATCACCTTTCATGAACTGCATTTGGCCTTCAATCAATTTATGGCAAGTGAAAATGCACATTATGTGTTGTAATGCCAATTTTGTGTTGCAATGGTCCTTTAAAAGAATTCCAAGCTGTCCTGTGACTTCAGATCTTTATATTATGAAGCTCCAGGATGAGATCAAGTCATATTTAGACAGAAATCACCTTTCATTAAATTCATTTGGCCTTCAATCAATTTTTGGCAAGTGAAAATGTCCATTTTGTGTTGTAATGCCCATTTTGTTGCAATGATCCTTTAAACGAATTTCAAGCTGTCCTGTGAGTTCAGATCTTTATATTATGAAGCTCCAGGATGAGATCAAGTCATATTTAGATAGAAATCACCTTTCATGAACGACATTTGGCCTTCAATCAATTTTTGGCAAGTGAAAATGCCCATTTTGTGTTCTAGCGACCATATGGTGTTGTAATGGTCCTTTAAAATAATTCCAAGCTGTCCTGTGAGTTCAGATCTTTACATTATGAAGATCCAGGATGAGATCAAGTCATATTTAGGCCGAAATCGCCTTTCATGAACTGTATTGAGCCTTCAATCAATTTTTGGCAAGTGAAAATGTCAACTTTGTGTTGTAACGACCATATGGTGTTGTAATGGTCCTTTAAAAGAATTCCAAGCTGTCCTGTGAGCTCGGATTTTTATGATATGAAGCTCCAGGATGAGATCAAGTCACATTTAGATAGAAATCACCTTTCATTAACTGCATTTGGCCTTCAATCAATTTTTGGCAAGTGAAAATGCCCATTTTGTGTTGTAATGCCCATTTTGTGTTGTAATGGTACTTTTAAGGAATTCCAAGCTGTCCTGTGAGCTCAGATCTTTATATTATGAAGATCCAGGATGAGATCAAATCATATTTAGATAGAAATCACCTTTCATGAACGACATTTGGCCTTCAATCAATTTTTGGCAAGTGAAAATGCCCATTTTGTGTTGTAATGCCCATTTTGTTTTGTAATGGTCCTTTAAAATAATTCCAAGCTGTTCTGTGAGTTTAGATCTTTACATTATGAAGTTCCAGGATGAGATCAAGTCATATTTAGACCGAAATCACCTTTCATTAACTGCATTTGGCCTTCAATCAATTTTTGGCAAGTGAAAATGCCCATTTTGTGTTGTAACGACCATATGGTGTTGCAATGGTCCTTTAAAATAATTCCAAGCTGTCCTGCGAGTTCAGATCTTTACATTATGAAGTTCCAGGATGAGATCAAGTCATATTTAGACCGAAATCACCTTTCATTAACTGCATTTGGCCTTCAATCAATTTTTGGCAAGTGAAAATGCCCAATTTGTGTTTTAACGACCATATGGTGTTGTAATGGTCCTTTAAAATAATTCCAAGCTGTCCTGTGAGCTCAGATCTTTATATTATGAAGATTTTTGATGACATGAAGTCATATTTAGACAGAAATCACCTTTCATTAACTGCATTTGGCCTTCAATCAATTTTTGGCAAGTGAAAATGCCCATTTTGTGTTGTAACGACCATATGGTGTTGTAATGGTCCTTTAAAATAATTCCAAGCTGTTCTGTGAGTTCAGATCTTCATATTATGCAGCTCCAGGATGAGATCAAGTCATATTTAGGCAGAAATCACCTTTCATGAACTACATTTGGCCTTCAATCAATTTATGGCAAGTGAAAATGCACATTATGTGTTGTAATGCCCATTTTGTGTTGCAATGGTCCTTTAAAAGAATTCCAAGCTGTCCTGTGACTTCAGATCTTTATATTATGAAGCTCCAGGATGAGATCAAGTCATATTTAGGCAGAAATCACCTTTCATTAACTGCATTTGGCCTTCAATCATTTCTTGGCAAGTGAAAATGCCCATTTTGTGTTGTAATGCCCATTTTGTGTTGTAATGGTCCTTTCAAGGAATTCCAAGCTGTCCTGTGAGTTCAGATCTTTATATTATGAAGATCCAGGATGAGATCAAGTCATATTTAGATAGAAATCACCTTTCATGAACGACATTTGGCCTTCAATCAATTTTTGGCAAGTGAAAATGCCCATTTTGTGTTCTAACGAGCATATGGTGTTGTAACGGTCCTTTAAAATAATTCCAAGCTGTCCTGTGAGTTCAGATCTTTACATTATGAAGATCCAGGATGAGATCAAGTCATATTTAGGCCGAAATCACCTTTCATGAACTGTATTGAGCCTTCAATCAATTTTTGGCAAGTGAAAATGTCCATTTTGTGTTGTAACGACCATATGGTGTTGTAATGGACCTTTAAAAGAATTCCAAGCTGTCCTGTGAGCTCGGATTTTTATGATATGAAGATCCAGGATGAGATCAAGTCATATTTAGATAGAAATCACCTTTCATTAACTGCATTTGGCCTTCAATCAATTTTTGGCAAGTGAAAATGCCCATTTTGTGTTGTAATGCCCATTTTGTGTTGTAATGGTACTTTTAAGGAATTCCAAGCTGTCCTGTGAGTTCAGATCTTTACATTATGAAGATCCAGGATGACATGAAGTCATATTTAGGCAGAAATCACCTTTCATGAACTGCATTTGGCCTTCAATCAATTTTTGGCAAGTGAAACTGTCCATTTTGTGTTGTAACGACCACATGGTGTTGTAATGGTACTTTTAAATAATTCCAAGCTGTCCTGTGAGTTCAGATCTTTATATTATGAAGATCCAGGATGAGATCAAGTCATATTTAGACAGAAATCACCTTTCATTAACTGCATTTGGCCTTCAATCAATTTTTGGCAAGTAAAAATGTCCATTTTGTGTTGTAACAACCATATGGTACTGTAATGATCCTTTAAAAGAATTCCAAGGTGTCCTGTGAGTTCAGATCTTTATATTATGAAGATCCAGGATGACATGAAGTCATATTTAGGCAGAAATCACCTTTCATGAACTGCATTTGGCCTTCAATCAATTTTTGGCAAGTGAAAATGTCCATTTTGTGTTGTAACGACCATATGGTGTTGTAATGGTACTTTTAAATAATTCCAAGCTGTCCTGTGAGCTCAGATCTTTATATTTTGAAGATCCAGGATGAGATCAAGTCATATTTAGGCAGAAATCACCTTTCATGAACTGTATTTAGTCTTCAATCAATTTTTGGCAAGTGAAAATGCCAATTTTGTGTTGTAATGCCCATTTTGTGTTGTAACAGTCCTTTAAAATAATTCCAAGCTGTCCTGTGAGTTCAGATCTTTACATTATGAAGATCCAGGATGAGATCAAGTCATATTTAGGCCGAAATCACCTTTCATGAACTGTATTGAGCCTTCAATCAATTTTTGGCAAGTGAAAATGCCCAATTTGTGTTGTAACGACCATATGGTGTTGTAATGGTCCTTTAAAAGAATTCCAAGCTGTCCTGTGAGCTCGGATTTTTATGATATGAAGCTCCAGGATGAGATCAAGTCATATTTAGATAGAAATCACCTTTCATTAACTGCATTTGGCCTTCAATCAATTTTTGGCAAGTGAAAATGCCCATTTTGTGTTGTAACGACCACATGGTGTTGTAATGGTCCTTTAAAATAATTCCAAGCTGTTCTGTGAGTTTAGATCTTCATATTATGAAGCTCCAGGATGAGATCAAGTCATATTTAGGCAGAAATCACCTTTCATGAACTACATTTGGCCTTCAATCAATTTATGGCAAGTGAAAATGCCCATTTTGTGTTGCAATGGTCCTTTAAAAGAATTCCAAGCTGTCCTGTGACTTCAGATCTTTATATTATGAAGTTCCAGGATGAGATCAAGTCATATTTAGACAGAAATCACCTTTCATGAACTGTACTGAGCCTTCAATCAATTTTTGGCAAGTGAAAATGTCCATTTTGTGTTGTAACGACCATATGGTGTTGTAATGGTCCTTTAAAAGAATTCCAAGCTGTCCTGTGAGCTCGGATTTTTATGATATGAAGCTCCAGGATGAGATCAAGTCATATTTAGATAGAAATCACCTTTCATTAACTGCATTTGGCCTTCAATCAATTTTTGGCAAGTGAAAATGCCCATTTTGTGTTGTAATGCCCATTTTGTTTTGTAATGGTCCTTTAAAATAATTCCAAGCTGTCCTGTGAGTTCAGATCTTTACATTATGAAGCTCCAGGATGAGATCAAGTCATATTTAGACAGAAATCACCTTTCATTAACTGCATTTAGCCTTCAATCAATTTTTGGCAAGTGAAAATGTCCATTTTGTGTTGTAACGACCATATGGTGTTGTAATGGTCCTTTAAAAGAATTCCAAGCTGTCCTGTGAGTTCAGATCTTTATATTATGAAGATCCAGGATGACATGAAGTCATATTTAGGCAGAAATAACCTTTCATTAACTGCATTTGGCCTTCAATCAATTTTTGGCAAGTGAAAATGTCCATTTTGTGTTGTAAAGTCCATATGGTACTGTAATGATCCTTTAAAATAATTCCAAGGTGTCCTGTGAGTTCAGATCTTTATTTATGAAGCTCCAGGATGAGATCAAGTCATATTTAGGCAGAAATCTCCTTTCATGAACTGCATTTGTCCTTCAATCAATTTTTGGCAAGTGAAAATGCCCATTTTTTGTTGTAACGACCATATGGTGTTGTAACAGTCCTTTAAAATAATTCCAAGCTGTCCTGTGAGTTCAGATCTTTATATGATGAAGCTCCAGGATGAGATCAAGTCATATTTAGATAGAAATCATTTTTCATTAACTGCATTTAGCCTTCAATCAATTTTTGGCAAGTAAAAATGTCCATTTTGTGTTGTAACAACCATATGGTACTGTAATGATCCTTTAAAAGAATTCCAAGGTGTCCTGTGAGTTCAGATCTTTATTTATGAAGATCCAGGATGAGATCAAGTCATATTTAGGCAGAAATCACCTTTCATGAACTTCATTTGTCCTTCAATCAATTTTTGGCAAGTGAAAATGCCCATTTTGTGTTGTAATGCCCATATGGTGTTGTAACAGTCCTTTAAAATAATTCCAAGCTGTCCTGTGAGTTCAGATCTTTACATTATGAAGATCCAGGATGAGATCAAGTCATATTTAGGCAGAAATCACCTTTCATGAACTGCATTTGTCCTTCAATCAATTTTTGGCAAGTGAAAATGCCCAATTTGTGTTGTAACGACCATATGGTGTTGTAATGGTCCTTTAAAAGAATTCCAAGCTGTCCTCTGAGCTCGGATTTTTATGATATGAAGCTCCAGGATGAGATCAAGTCATATTTAGGCAGAAATCACCTTTCATGAACGACATTTGGCCTTCAATCAATTTTTGGCAAGTGAAAATGCCCATTTTGTGTTGCAATGCCCATTTTGTTTTGTAATGGTCCTTTAAAATAATTCCAAGCTGTCCTGTGGGTTCAGATCTTTATATGATGAAGCTCCAGGATGAGATCAAGTCATATTTAGATAGAAATCATTTTTCATTAACTGCATTTGGCCTTCAAACAATTTTTGGCAAGTAAAAATGTCCATTTTGTGTTGTAACAACCATATGGTACTGTAATGATTCTTTAAAAGAATTCCAAGGTGTCCTGTGAGTTCAGATCTTTATTTATGAAGATCCAGGATGAGATCAAGTCATATTTAGGCCGAAATCACCTTTCATGAACGACATTTGTCCTTCAATCAATTTTTGGCAAGTGAAAATGCCCATTTTGTGTTGTAATGCCCATTTTGTTTTGTAATGGTCCTTTAAAATAATTCCAAGCTGTCCTGTGAGTTCAGATCTTTACATTATGAAGTTCCAGGATGAGATCAAGTCATATTTAGACAGAAATCACCTTTCATTAACTGCATTTGGCCTTCAATCAATTTTTGGCAAGTGAAAATGCCCAATTTGTGTTGTAACGACCATATGGTGTTGTAATGGTCCTTTAAAAGAATTCCAAGCTGTCCTGTGAGTTCAGATCTTTATATTATGAAGATCCAGGATGACATGAAGTCATATTTAGGCAGAAATCACCTTTCATTAACTGCATTTGTCCTTCAATCAATTTTTGGCAAGTGAAAATGCCCATTTTTTGTTGTAACGACCATATGGTGTTGTAACAGTCCTTTAAAATAATTCCAAGCTGTCCTGTGAGTTCAGATCTTTACATTATGAAGATCCAGGATGAGATCAAGTCATATTTAGGCCGAAATCACCTTTCATGACCTGTATTGAGCCTTCAATCAATTCTTGGCAAGTGAAAATGTCCATTTTGTGTTGTAACGACCATATGGTGTTGTAATGGTCCTTTAAAAGAATTCCAAGCTGTCCTGTGAGCTCAGATCTTTATATTATGAAGATCCAGGATGAGATCAAGTCATATTTAGGCAGAAATCACCTTTCATGAACTGTATTTAGCCTTCAATCAATTTTTGGCAAGTGAAAATGCCCATTTTGTGTTGTAATGCCCATTTTGTGTTGCAATGGGTCTTTAAAATAATTCCAAGCTGTCCTGTGGGTTCAGATCTTTACATGATGAAGCTCCAGGATGAGATCAAGTCATATTTAGATAGAAATCATTTTTCATTAACTGCATTTGGCCTTCAATCAATTTTTGGCAAGTAAAAATGTCCATTTTGTGTTGTAACAACCATATGGTACTGTAATGATCCTTTAAAATAATTCCAAGGTGTCCTGTGAGTTCAGATCTTTATTTATGAAGCTCCAGGATGAGATCAAGTCATATTTAGGCAGAAATCACCTTTCATGAACTGCATTTGTCCTTCAATCAATTTTTGGCAAGTGAAAATGCCCATTTTTTGTTGTAACGACCATATGGTGTTGTAACAGTCCTTTAAAATAATTCCAAGCTGTCCTGTGAGTTCAGATCTTTACATTATGAAGATCCAGGATGAGATCAAGTCATATTTAGGCAGAAATCACCTTACATGAACTGCATTTGTCCTTCAATCAATTTTTGGCAAGTGAAAATGCCCAATTTGTGTTGTAACGACCATATGGTGTTGTAATGGTCCTTTAAAATAATTCCAAGCTGTTCTGTGAGTTCAGATCTTTATATTATGAAGCTCCAGGATGAGATCAAGTCATATTTAGGCAGAAATCACGTTTCATGAACGACATTTGGCCTTCAATCAATTTTTGGCAAGTGAAAATGCCCATTTTGTGTTGTAATGCCCATTTTGTGTTGTAATGGTCCTTTAAACGAATTCCAAGCTGTCCTGTGAGCTCAGATCTTTACATTATGAAGCTCCAGGATGAGATCAAGTCATATTTAGGCAGAAATCACTTTTCATGAAGTGCATTTGGCCTTCAATCAATTTTTGGCAAGTGAAAATGTCCATTTTGTGTTGTAACAACCATATGGTGTTGTAATGGTCCTTTTAAGGAATTCCAAGCTGTCCTGTGAGCTTGGATCTTTATAATATGAAGATCCAGGATGAGATCAAGTCATATTTAGGCAGAAATCACCTTTCATGAACTGTATTTATCCTTCAATCAATTCTTGGCAAGTGAAAATGCCCATTTTGTGTTGTAATGGTTTTATAAAATAATTCCAAGCTGTTCTTTGAGTTCAGATATTTACATTATGAAGTTCCAGGATGAGATCAAGTCATATTTAGACCGAAATCACCTTTCATGAACTACATTTGGCCTTCAATCAATTTTTGGCAAGTGAAAATGCCCAATTTGTGTTGTAACAACCATATGGTGTTGTAATGGTCCTTCAAAAGAATTCCAAGCTGTCCTGTGAGTTCAGATCTTTATATTATGAAGATCCAGGATGACATGAAGTCATATTTAGGCAGAAATCACCTTTCATGAACTGCATTTGGCCTTCAATCAATTTTTGGCAAGTGAAAATGTCCATTTTGTGTTGTAACGACCATATGGTACTGTAATGATCCTTTAAAATAATTCCAAGGTGTCCTGTGAGTTCAGATCTTTACATTATGAAGATCCAGGATGAGATCAAGTCATATTTAGGCCGAAATTACCTTTCATGACCTGTATTGAGCCTTCAATCAATTCTTGGCAAGTGAAAATGCCCATTTTGTTTTGCAATGGTCCTTTAAAATAATTCCAAGCTGTTCTGTGAATTCAGATCTTTACATTATGAAGCTCCAGGATGAGATCAAGTCATATTTAGGCAGAATTCACCTTTCATGAACGACATTTGTCCTTCAATCAATTTTTGGCAAGTGAAAATGCCCATTTTGTGTTGTAATGCCCATTTTGTTTTGTAATGGTCCTTTAAAATAATTCCAAGCTGTCCTGTGAGTTCAGATCTTTACATTATGAAGTTCCAGGATGAGATCAAGTCATATTTAGACCGTAATCACCTTTCATTAACTGCATTTGGCCTTCAATCAATTTTTGGCAAGTGAAAATGCCCAATTTGTGTTGTAACGACCATATGGTGTTGTAATGGTCTTTTAAAATAATTCCAAGCTGTCCTGTGAGTTCAGATCTTTACATTATGAAGCTCCAGGATGAGATCAAGTCATATTTAGACAGAAATCACGTTTCATGAACGACATTTGGCCTTCAATCAATTTTTGGCAAGTGAAAATGCCCATTTTGTGTTGTAACGACCATATGGTGTTGTAATGGTCCTTTAAAAGAATTCCAAGCTGTCCTGTGAGTTCAGATCTTTATATTATGAAGATCCAGGATGACATGAAGTCATATTTAGGCAGAAATCACCTTTGATGAACTGCATTTGTCCTTCAATCAATTTTTGGCAAGTGAAAATGCCCATTTTTTGTTGTAACGACCATATGGTGTTGTAACAGTCCTTTAAAATAATTCCAAGCTGTCCTGTGAGTTCAGATCTTTACATTATGAAGATCCAGGATGAGATCAAGTCATATTTAGGCAGAAATCACCTTTGATGAACTGCATTTGTCCTTCAATCAATTCTTGGCAAGTGAAAATGTCCATTTTGTGTTGTAACGACCATATGGTGTTGTAATGGTACTTTTAAATAATTCCAAGCTGTCCTGTGGGTTCAGATCTTTATATGATGAAGCTCCAGGATGAGATCAAGTCATATTTAGATAGAAATAATTTTTCATTAACTGCATTTGGCCTTCAATCAATTTTTGGCAAGTAAAAATGTCCATTTTGTGTTGTAAAAACCATATGGTACTGTAATGATCCTTTAAAATAATTCCAAGGTGTCCTGTGAGTTCAGATCTTTATTTATGAAGCTCCAGGATGAGATCAAGTCATATTTAGGCAGAAATCACCTTTCATGAACTGCATTTGTCCTTCAATCAATTTTTGGCAAGTGAAAATGCCCATTTTTTGTTTGTAACGACCATATGGTGTTGTAACAGTCCTTTAAAATAATTGCAAGCTGTCCTGTGAGTTCAGATCTTTACATTATGAAGATCCAGGATGAGATCAAGTCATATTTAGGCAGAAATCACCTTTCATGAACTGCATTTGTCCTTCAATCAATTTTTGGCAAGTGAAAATGCCCATTTTTTGTTGTAACGACCATATGGTGTTGTAATGGTCCTTTAAAATAATTCCAAGCTGTCCTGTGAGTTCAGATCTTTACATTATGAAGATCCAGGATGAGATCAAGTCATATTTAGGCCGAAATCACCTTTCATGACCTGTATTGAGCCTTCAATCAATTCTTGGCAAGTGAAAATGTCCATTTTGTGTTCTAACGACCATATGGTGTTGTAATGGTACTTTTAAATAATTCCAAGCTGTCCTGTGAGCTCAGATCTTTATATTATGAAGATCCAGGATGAGATCAAGTCATATTTAGGCAGAAATCACCTTTCATGAACTGTATTTAGCCTTCAATCAATTTTTGGCAAGTGAAAATGCCCATTTTGTGTTGTAATGCCCATTTTGTGTTGCAATGGGTCTTTAAAATAATTCCAAGCTGTCCTGTGGGTTCAGATCTTTATATGATGAAGCTCCAGGATGAGATCAAGTCATATTTAGATAGAAATCATTTTTCATTAACTGCATTTGGCCTTCAATCAATTTTTGGCAAGTAAAAATGTCCATTTTGTGTTGTAACAACCATATGGTACTGTAATGATCCTTTAAAATAATTCCAAGGTGTCCTGTGAGTTCAGATCTTTATATTATGAAGCTCCAGGATGAGATCAAGTCATATTTAGGCAGAAATCACCTTTCATGAACTGCATTTGTCCTTCAATCAATTTTTGGCAAGTGAAAATGCCCATTTTTTGTTGTAACGACCATATGGTGTTGTAATGGTCCTTTAAAAGAATTCCAAGCTGTCCTCTGAGCTCGGATTTTTATGATATGAAGCTCCAGGATGAGATCAAGTCATATTTAGGCAGAAATCACCTTTCATGAACGACATTTGGCCTTCAATCAATTTTTGGCAAGTGAAAATGTCCATTTTGTGTTGTAATGCCCATTTTGTTTTGTAATGGTCCTTTAAAATAATTCCAAGCTGTCCTGTGAGTTCAGATCTTTACATTATGAAGTTCCAGGATGAGATCAAGTCATATTTAGGCCGAAATCACCTTTCATTAACTGCATTTGGCCTTCAATCAATTTTTGGCAAGTGAAAATGCCCAATTTGTGTTCTAACGACCATATGGTGTTGTAATGGTTCTTCAAAAGAATTCCAAGCTGTCCTGTGAGTTCAGATCTTTATATTATGAAGATCCAGGATGAGATCAAGTCATATTTAGGCAGAAATCACCTTTCATGAACTGCATTTGGCCTTCAATCAATTTTTGGCAAGTGAAAATGCACATTATGTGTTGTAATGCCCATTTTGTGTTGCAATGGTCCTTTAAAATAATTCCAAGCTGTCCTGTGAGTTCAGATCTTTACATTATGAAGATCCAGCGAAATCACCTTTCATGAACTGTATTGAGCCTTCAATCAATTTTTGGCAAGTGAAAATGTCCATTTTGTGTTGTAACGACCATATGGTGTTGTAATGGTCCTTTAAAAGAATTCCAAGCTGTCCTGTGAGCTCGGATTTTTATGATATGAAGCTCCAGGATGAGATCAAGTCATATTTAGATAGAAATCACCTTTCATTAACTGCATTTGGCCTTCAATCAATTTTTGGCAAGTGAAAATGCCCATTTTGTGTTGTAATGCCCATTTTGTGTTGTAATGGTACTTTTAAAATAATTCCAAGCTGTCCTGTGAGCTCAGATCTTTATATTATGAAGATCCAGGATGAGATCAAGTCATATTTAGGCAGAAATCACCTTTCATGAACTGCATTTGGCCTTCAATCAATTTTTGGCAAGTGAAACTGTCCATTTTGTGTTGTAACGACCATATGGTGTTGTAATGGTCTTTTAAAATAATTCCAAGCTGTCCTGTGAGTTCAGATCTTTACATTATGAAGCTCCAGGATGAGATCAAGTCATATTTAGACAGAAATCACCTTTCATTAACTGCATTTAGCCTTCAATCAATTTTTGGCAAGTGAAAATGTCCATTTTGTGTTGTAACGACCATATGGTGTTGTAATGGTCCTTTAAAAGAATTCCAAGCTGTCCTGTGAGTTCAGATCTTTATATTATGAAGATCCAGGATGACATGAAGTCATATTTAGGCAGAAATAACCTTTCATTAACTGCATTTGGCCTTCAATCAATTTTTGGCAAGTGAAAATGTCCATTTTGTGTTGTAAAGTCCATATGGTACTGTAATGATCCTTTAAAATAATTCCAAGGTGTCCTGTGAGTTCAGATCTTTATTTATGAAGCTCCAGGATGAGATCAAGTCATATTTAGGCAGAAATCACCTTTCATGAACTGCATTTGTCCTTCAATCAATTTTTGGCAAGTGAAAATGCCCATTTTTTGTTGTAACGACCATATGGTGTTGTAACAGTCCTGTAAAATAATTCCAAGCTGTCCTGTGAGTTCAGATCTTTATATGATGAAGCTCCAGGATGAGATCAAGTCATATTTAGATAGAAATCATTTTTCATTAACTGCATTTAGCCTTCAATCAATTTTTGGCAAGTAAAAATGTCCATTTTGTGTTGTAACAACCATATGGTACTGTAATGATCCTTTAAAAGAATTCCAAGGTGTCCTGTGAGTTCAGATCTTTATTTATGAAGATCCAGGATGAGATCAAGTCATATTTAGGCAGAAATCACCTTTCATGAACTTCATTTGTCCTTCAATCAATTTTTGGCAAGTGAAAATGCCCATTTTGTGTTGCAATGGTCCTTTAAAATAATTCCAAGCTGTTCTGTGAATTCAGATCTTTACATTATGAAGCTCCAGGATGAGATCAAGTCATATTTAGGCAGAAATCACCTTTCATGAACAACATTTGTTCTTCAATCAATTTTTGGCAAGTGAAAATGCCCATTTTGTGTTGTAATGCCCATATGGTGTTGTAACAGTCCTTTAAAATAATTCCAAGCTGTCCTGTGAGTTCAGATCTTTACATTATGAAGATCCAGGATGAGATCAAGTCATATTTAGGCAGAAATCACGTTTCATGAACTGCATTTGTCCTTCAATCAATTTTTGGCAAGTGAAAATGCCCAATTTGTGTTGTAACGACCATATGGTGTTGTAATGGTCCTTTAAAAGAATTCCAAGCTGTCCTCTGAGCTCGGATTTTTATGATATGAAGCTCCAGGATGAGATCAAGTCATATTTAGGCAGAAATCACCTTTCATGAACGACATTTGGCCTTCAATCAATTTTTGGCAAGTGAAAATGCCCATTTTGTGTTGCAATGCCCATTTTGTTTTGTAATGGTCCTTTAAAATAATTCCAAGCTGTCCTGTGGGTTCAGATCTTTATATGATGAAGCTCCAGGATGAGATCAAGTCATATTTAGATAGAAATCATTTTTCATTAACTGCATTTGGCCTTCAATCAATTTTTGGCAAGTAAAAATGTCCATTTTGTGTTGTAACAACCATATGGTACTGTAATGATTCTTTAAAAGAATTCCAAGGTGTCCTGTGAGTTCAGATCTTTATTTATGAAGATCCAGGATGAGATCAAGTCATATTTAGGCCGAAATCACCTTTCATGAACTTCATTTGTCCTTCAATCAATTTTTGGCAAGTGAAAATGCCCATTTTGTGTTGCAATGGTCCTTTAAAATAATTCCAAGCTGTTCTGTGAATTCAGATCTTTACATTATGAAGCTCCAGGATGAGATCAAGTCATATTTAGGCAGAAATCACCTTTCATGAACGACATTTGTCCTTCAATCAATTTTTGGCAAGTGAAAATGCCCATTTTGTGTTGTAATGCCCATTTTGTTTTGTAATGGTCCTTTAAAATAATTCCAAGCTGTCCTGTGAGTTCAGATCTTTACATTATGAAGCTCCAGGATGAGATCAAGTCATATTTAGACAGAAATCACCTTTCATTAACTGCATTTAGCCTTCAATCAATTTTTGGCAAGTGAAAATGTCCATTTTGTGTTGTAACGACCATATGGTGTTGTAATGGTCCTTTAAAAGAATTCCAAGCTGTCCTGTGAGTTCAGATCTTTATATTATGAAGATCCAGGATGACATGAAGTCATATTTAGGCAGAAATCACCTTTCATTAACTGCATTTGTCCTTCAATCAATTTTTGGCAAGTGAAAATGCCCATTTTTTGTTGTAACGACCATATGGTGTTGTAACAGTCCTTTAAAATAATTCCAAGCTGTCCTGTGAGTTCAGATCTTTACATTATGAAGATCCAGGATGAGATCAAGTCATATTTAGGCAGAAATCACCTTTCATGAACTGTATTTAGCCTTCAATCAATTTTTGGCAAGTGAAAATGCCCATTTTGTGTTGTAATGCCCATTTTGTGTTGCAATGGGTCTTTAAAATAATTCCAAGCTGTCCTGTGGGTTCAGATCTTTACATGATGAAGCTCCAGGATGAGATCAAGTCATATTTAGATAGAAATCATTTTTCATTAACTGCATTTGGCCTTCAATCAATTTTTGGCAAGTAAAAATGCCCATTTTGTGTTGTAACAACCATATGGTACTGTAATGATCCTTTAAAATAATTCCAAGGTGTCCTGTGAGTTCAGATCTTTATTTATGAAGCTCCAGGATGAGATCAAGTCATATTTAGGCAGAAATCACCTTTCATGAACTGCATTTGTCCTTCAATCAATTTTTGGCAAGTGAAAATGCCCATTTTTTGTTGTAACGACCATATGGTGTTGTAACAGTCCTTTAAAATAATTCCAAGCTGTCCTGTGAGTTCAGATCTTTACATTATGAAGATCCAGGATGAGATCAAGTCATATTTAGGCAGAAATCACCTTTCATGAACTGCATTTGTCCTTCAATCAATTTTTGGCAAGTGAAAATGCCCAATTTGTGTTGTAACGACCATATGGTGTTGTAATGGTCCTTTAAAATAATTCCAAGCTGTTCTGTGAGTTCAGATCTTTATATTATGAAGCTCCAGGATGAGATCAAGTCATATTTAGGCAGAAATCACGTTTCATGAACGACATTTGGCCTTCAATCAATTTTTGGCAAGTGAAAATGCCCATTTTGTGTTGTAATGCCCATTTTGTGTTGTAATGGTCCTTTAAACGAATTCCAAGCTGTCCTGTGAGCTCAGATCTTTACATTATGAAGCTCCAGGATGAGATCAAGTCATATTTAGGCAGAAATCACTTTTCATGAAGTGCATTTGGCCTTCAATCAATTTTTGGCAAGTGAAAATGTCCATTTTGTGTTGTAACAACCATATGGTGTTGTAATGGTCCTTTTAAGGAATTCCAAGCTGTCCTGTGAGCTTGGATCTTTATAATATGAAGATCCAGGATGAGATCAAGTCATATTTAGGCAGAAATCACCTTTCATGAACTGTATTTATCCTTCAATCAATTCTTGGCAAGTGAAAATGCCCATTTTGTGTTGTAATGGTTTTATAAAATAATTCCAAGCTGTTCTTTGAGTTCAGACATTTACATTATGAAGATCCAGGATGACATGAAGTCATATTTAGGCAGAAATCACCTTTCATGAACTGCATTTGGCCTTCAATCAATTTTTGGCAAGTGAAAATGTCCATTTTGTGTTGTAACGACCATATGGTACTGTAATGATCCTTTAAAATAATTCCAAGGTGTCCTGTGAGTTCAGATCTTTACATTATGAAGATCCAGGATGAGATCAAGTCATATTTAGGCCGAAATCACCTTTCATGACCTGTATTGAGCCTTCAATCAATTCTTGGCAAGTGAAAATGCCCATTTTGTTTTGCAATGGTCCTTTAAAATAATTCCAAGCTGTTCTGTGAATTCAGATCTTTACATTATGAAGCTCCAGGATGAGATCAAGTCATATTTAGACCGTAATCACCTTTCATTAACTGCATTTGGCCTTCAATCAATTTTTGGCAAGTGAAAATGCCCAATTTGTGTTGTAACGACCATATGGTGTTGTAATGGTCTTTTAAAATAATTCCAAGCTGTCCTGTGAGTTCAGATCTTTACATTATGAAGCTCCAGGATGAGATCAAGTCATATTTAGACAGAAATCACGTTTCATGAACGACATTTGGCCTTCAATCAATTTTTGGCAAGTGAAAATGCCCATTTTGTGTTGTAACGACCATATGGTGTTGTAATGGTCCTTTAAAAGAATTCCAAGCTGTCCTGTGAGTTCAGATCTTTATATTATGAAGATCCAGGATGACATGAAGTCATATTTAGGCAGAAATCACCTTTGATGAACTGCATTTGTCCTTCAATCAATTTTTGGCAAGTGAAAATGCCCATTTTTTGTTGTAACGACCATATGGTGTTGTAACAGTCCTTTAAAGTAATTCCAAGCTGTCCTGTGAGTTCAGATCTTTACATTATGAAGATCCAGGATGAGATCAAGTCATATTTAGGCAGAAATCACCTTTCATGACCTGTATTGAGCCTTCAATCAATTCTTGGCAAGTGAAAATGTCCATTTTGTGTTGTAACGACCATATGGTGTTGTAATGGTACTTTTAAATAATTCCAAGCTGTCCTGTGGGTTCAGATCTTTATATGATGAAGCTCCAGGATGAGATCAAGTCATATTTAGATAGAAATCATTTTTCATTAACTGCATTTGGCCTTCAATCAATTTTTGGCAAGTAAAAATGTCCATTTTGTGTTGTAAAAACCATATGGTACTGTAATGATCCTTTAAAATAATTCCAAGGTGTCCTGTGAGTTCAGATCTTTATTTATGAAGCTCCAGGATGAGATCAAGTCATATTTAGGCAGAAATCACCTTTCATGAACTGCATTTGTCCTTCAATCAATTTTTGGCAAGTGAAAATGCCCATTTTTTGTTGTAACGACCATATGGTGTTGTAACAGTCCTTTAAAATAATTGCAAGCTGTCCTGTGAGTTCAGATCTTTACATTATGAAGATCCAGGATGAGATCAAGTCATATTTAGGCAGAAATCACCTTTCATGAACTGCATTTGTCCTTCAATCAATATTTGGCAAGTGAAAATGCCCATTTTTTGTTGTAACGACCATATGGTGTTGTAACAGTCCTTTAAAATAATTCCAAGCTGTCCTGTGAGTTCAGATCTTTACATTATGAAGATCCAGGATGAGATCAAGTCATATTTAGGCCGAAATCACCTTTCATGACCTGTATTGAGCCTTCAATCAATTCTTGGCAAGTGAAAATGTCCATTTTGTGTTGTAACGACCATATGGTGTTGTAATGGTCCTTTAAAATAATTCCAAGCTGTCCTGTGAGTTCAGATCTTTATATTATGAAGATCCAGGATGAGATCAAGTCATATTTAGGCAGAAATCACCTTTCATGAACTGTATTTAGCCTTCAATCAATTTTTGGCAAGTGAAAATGCCCATTTTTTGTTGTAACGACCATATGGTGTTGTAATGGTCCTTTAAAAGAATTCCAAGCTGTCCTCTGAGCTCGGATTTTTATGATATGAAGCTCCAGGATGAGATCAAGTCATATTTAGGCAGAAATCACCTTTCATGAACGACATTTGGCCTTCAATCAATTTTTGGCAAGTGAAAATGCCCATTTTGTTTTGTAATGGTCCTTTAAAATAATTCCAAGCTGTCCTGTGAGTTCAGATCTTTACATTATGAAGTTCCAGGATGAGATCAAGTCATATTTAGACCGTAATCACCTTTCATTAACTGCATTTGGCCTTCAATCAATTTTTGGCAAGTGAAAATGCCCAATTTGTGTTCTAACGACCATATGGTGTTGTAATGGTTCTTCAAAAGAATTCCAAGCTGTCCTGTGAGTTCAGATCTTTATATTATGAAGATCCAGGATGAGATCAAGTCATATTTAGGCAGAAATCACCTTTCATGAACTGCATTTGGCCTTCAATCAATTTTTGGCAAGTGAAAATGCACATTATGTGTTGTAATGCCCATTTTGTGTTGCAATGGTCCTTTAAAATAATTCCAAGCTGTCCTGTGAGTTCAGATCTTTACATTATGAAGATCCAGGATGAGATCAAGTCATATTTAGGCCGAAATCACCTTTCATGACCTGTATTGAGCCTTCAATCAATTCTTGGCAAGTGAAAATGTCCATTTTGTGTTGTAACGACCATATGGTGTTGTAATGGTACTTTTAAATAATTCCAAGCTGTCCTGTGAGCTCAGATCTTTATATTATGAAGATCCAGGATGAGATCAAGTCATATTTAGGCAGAAATCACCTTTCATGAACTGTATTTAGCCTTCAATCAATTTTTGGCAAGTGAAAATGCCCATTTTGTGTTGTAATGCCCATTTTGTGTTGCAATGGGTCTTTAAAATAATTCCAAGCTGTCCTGTGGGTTCAGATCTTTATATGATGAAGCTCCAGGATGAGATCAAGTCATATTTAGATAGAAATCATTTTTCATTAACTGCATTTGGCCTTCAATCAATTTTTGGCAAGTAAAAATGTCCATTTTGTGTTGTAACAACCATATGGTACTGTAATGATCCTTTAAAATAATTCCAAGGTGTCCTGTGAGTTCAGATCTTTATTTATGAAGCTCCAGGATGAGATCAAGTCATATTTAGGCAGAAATCACCTTTCATGAACTGCATTTGTCCTTCAATCAATTTTTGGCAAGTGAAAATGCCCATTTTTTGTTGTAACGACCATATGGTGTTGTAATGGTCCTTTAAAAGAATTCCAAGCTGTCCTCTGAGCTCGGATTTTTATGATATGAAGCTCCAGGATGAGATCAAGTCATATTTAGGCAGAAATCACCTTTCATGAACGACATTTGGCCTTCAATCAATTTTTGGCAAGTGAAAATGTCCATTTTGTGTTGTAATGCCCATTTTGTTTTGTAATGGTCCTTTAAAATAATTCCAAGCTGTCCTGTGAGTTCAGATCTTTACATTATGAAGTTCCAGGATGAGATCAAGTCATATTTAGACCGTAATCACCTTTCATTAACTGCATTTGGCCTTCAATCAATTTTTGGCAAGTGAAAATGCCCAATTTGTGTTCTAACGACCATATGGTGTTGTAATGGTTCTTCAAAAGAATTCCAAGCTGTTCTGTGAGTTCAGATCTTTATATTATGAAGATCCAGGATGAGATCAAGTCATATTTAGGCAGAAATCACCTTTCATGAACTGCATTTGGCCTTCAATCAATTTTTGGCAAGTGAAAATGCACATTATGTGTTGTAATGCCCATTTTGTGTTGCAATGGTCCTTTAAAATAATTCCAAGCTGTCCTGTGAGTTCAGATCTTTACATTATGAAGATCCAGCGAAATCACCTTTCATGAACTGTACTGAGCCTTCAATCAATTTTTGGCAAGTGAAAATGTCCATTTTGTGTTGTAACGACCATATGGTGTTGTAATGGTCCTTTAAAAGAATTCCAAGCTGTCCTGTGAGCTCGGATTTTTATGATATGAAGCTCCAGGATGAGATCAAGTCATATTTAGATAGAAATCACCTTTCATTAACTGCATTTGGCCTTCAATCAATTTTTGGCAAGTGAAAATGCCCATTTTGTGTTGTAATGCCCATTTTGTGTTGTAATGGTACTTTTAAGGAATTCCAAGCTGTCCTGTGAGCTCAGATCTTTATATTATGAAGATCCAGGATGAGATCAAGTCATATTTAGATAGAAATCACCTTTCATGAACGACATTTGGCCTTCAATCAATTTTTGGCAAGTGAAAATGCCCATTTTGTGTTGTAATGCCCATTTTGTTTTGTAATGGTCCTTTAAAATAATTCCAAGCTGTCCTGTGAGTTCAGATCTTTACATTATGAAGTTCCAGGATGAGATCAAGTCATATTTAGACCGAAATCACCTTTCATTAACTGCATTTGGCCTTCAATCAATTTTTGGCAAGTGAAAATGCCCAATTTGTGTTCTAACGACCATATGGTGTTGTAATGGTCCTTTAAAAGAAATCCAAGCTGTCCTGTGAGTTCAGATCTTCATATTATGAAGTTCCAGGATGAGATCAAGTCATATCTAGGCAGAAATCACCCTTCACGAACTGTATTCAGTCTTCAATCAATTTTTGGCAAGTGAAAATGTCCATTTTGTGTTGTAACGACCATATGGTGTTGTAATGGTCCTTTAAAAGAATTCCAAGCTGTCCTGTGAGCTCGGATTTTTATGATATGAAGCTCCAGGATGAGATCAAGTCATATTTAGATAGAAATCACCTTTCATTAACTGCATTTGGCCTTCAATCAATTTTTGGCAAGTGAAAATGCCCATTTTTTGTTGTAACAACCATATGGTGTTGTAATGTTTTTTTAAAATAATTCCAAGCTGTCCTGTGAGCTCAGATCTTTACATTATGAAGCTCCAGGATGAGATCAAGTCATATTTAGACAGAAATCACCTTTCATTAACTGCATTTGGCCTTCAATCAATTTTTGGCAAGTGAAAATGTCCATTTTGTGTTGTAACGACCATATGGTACTGTAATGATCCTTTAAAATAATTCCAAGGTGTCCTGTGAGTTCAGATCTTTATTTATGAAGCTCCAGGATGAGATCAACTCATATTTAGGCAGAAATCACCTTTCATGAACTGCATTTGTCCTTCAATCAATTTTTGGCAAGTGAAAATGCCCATTTTTTGTTGTAACGACCATATGGTGTTGTAACAGTCCTTTAAAATAATTGCAAGCTGTCCTGTGAGTTCAGATCTTTACATTATGAAGATCCAGGATGAGATCAAGTCATATTTAGGCCGAAATCACCTTTCATGAACTGTATTGAGCCTTCAATCAATTTATGGCAAGTGAAAATGCCCATTTTGTGTTGTAATGCCCATTTTGTGTTGCAATGGTCCTTTAAAAGAATTCCAAGCTGTCCTGTGAGTTCAGATCTTTATATTATGAAGCTCCAGGATGAGATCAAGTCATATTTAGATAGAAATCACCTTTCATGAACGACATTTGGCCTTCAATCAATTTTTGGCAAGTGAAAATGCCCATTTTGTGTTCTAACGAGCATATGGTGTTGTAACGGTCCTTTAAAATAATTCCAAGCTGTCCTGTGAGTTCAGATCTTTACATTATGAAGATCCAGGATGAGATCAAGTCATATTTAGGCAGAAATCACCTTTCATTAACTGCATTTGGCCTTCAATCAATTTTTGGCAAGTGAAAATGCCCAATTTGTGTAGTAACGACCATATGGTGTTGTAATGGTACTTTAAAATAATTCCAAGCTGTTCTGTGAGTTCAGATCTTCATATTATGAAGCTCCAGGATGAGATCAAGTCATATTTAGGCAGAAATCACCTTTCATGAACTACATTTGGTCTTCAATCAATTTATGGCAAGTGAAAATGCCCATTTTGTGTTGTAATGCCCATTTTGTGTTGCAATGGTCCTTTAAAAGAATTCCAAGCTGTCCTGTGACTTCAGATCTTTATATTATGAAGCTCCAGGATGAGATCAAGTCATTTTTAGATAGAAATCACCTTTCATGAAGTGCATTTGGCCTTCAATCAATTTTTGGCAAGTGAAAATGCCCATTTTGTGTTCTAATGACCATATGGTGTTGTAACGGTCCTTTAAAAGAATTCCAAGCTGTCCTGTGAGTTCAGATCTTTACATTATGAAGATCCAGGATGAGATCAAGTCATATTTAGGCCGAAATCACCTTTCATGAACTGTATTGAGCCTTCAATCAATTTTTGGCAAGTGAAAATGTCCATTTTGTGTTGTAACGACCATATGGTGTTGTAATGGTCCTTTAAAAGAATTCCAAGCTGTCCTGTGAGCTCGGATTTTTATGATATGAAGCTCCAGGATGAGATCAAGTCATATTTAGACCGAAATCACCTTTCATTAACTGCATTTGGCCTTCAATCAATTTTTGGCAAGTGAAAATGTCCATTTTGTGTTGTAACGACCATATGGTACTGTAATGATCCTTTAAAATACTTCCAAGGTGTCCTGTGAGTTCAGATCTTTATTTATGAAGCTCCAGGATGAGATCAACTCATATTTAGGCAGAAATCACCTTTCATGAACTGCATTTGTCCTTCAATCAATTTTTGGCAAGTGAAAATGCCCATTTTTTGTTGTAACGACCATATGGTGTTGTAACAGTCCTTTAAAATAATTGCAAGCTGTCCTGTGAGTTCAGATCTTTACATTATGAAGATCCAGGATGAGATCAAGTCATATTTAGGCCGAAATCACCTTTCATGAACTGTATTGAGCCTTCAATCAATTTATGGCAAGTGAAAATGCCCATTTTGTGTTGTAATGCCCATTTTGTGTTGCAATGGTCCTTTAAACGAATTCCAAGCTGTCCTGTGAGTTCAGATCTTTATATTATGAACCTCCAGGATGAGATCAAGTCATATTTAGATAGAAATCACCTTTCATGAACGACATTTGGCCTTCAATCAATTTTTGGCAAGTGAAAATGCCCATTTTGTGTTCTAACGACCATATGGTGTTGTAACGGTCCTTTAAAATAATTCCAAGCTGTCCTGTGAGTTCAGATCTTTACATTATGAAGTTCCAGGATGAGATCAAGTCATATTTAGACCGAAATCACCTTTCATTAACTGCATTTGGCCTTCAATCAATTTTTGGCAAGTGAAAATGCCCAATTTGTGTTCTAACGACCATATGGTGTTGTAATGGTCCTTTAAAAAAATCCAAGCTGTCCTGTGAGTTCAGATCTTCATATTATGAAGTTCCAGGATGAGATCAAGTCGTATCTAGGCAGAAATCACCCTTCACGAACTGTATTTATCCTTCAATCAATTGTTGGAAAGTGAAAATGCCCATTTTGTGTTGTAATGGTTTTATAAAATAATTCCAAGCTGTCCTGTGAGCTCAGATCTTTACATTATGAAGCTCCAGGATGAGATCAAGTCATATTTAGACAGAAATCACCTTTCATTAACTGCATTTGGCCTTCAATCAATTTTTGGCAAGTGAAAATGCCCAATTTGTGTTGTAACGACCATATGGTGTTGTAATGGTACTTTAAAATAATTCCAAGCTGTTCTGTGAGTTCAGATCTTCATATTATGAAGCTCCAGGATGAGATCAAGTCATATTTAGGCAGAAATCACCTTTCATGAACTACATTTGGTCTTCAATCAATTTATGGCAAGTGAAAATGCCCATTTTGTGTTGTAATGCCCATTTTGTGTTGCAATGGTCCTTTAAAAGAATTCCAAGCTGTCCTGTGACTTCAGATCTTTATATTATGAAGCTCCAGGATGAGATCAAGTCATTTTTAGATAGAAATCACCTTTCATGAAGTGCATTTGGCCTTCAATCAATTTTTGGCAAGTGAAAATGC
This sequence comes from Nibea coibor, assembly GCA_023373845.1. Taxonomy (NCBI): domain Eukaryota; kingdom Metazoa; phylum Chordata; class Actinopteri; family Sciaenidae; genus Nibea; species Nibea coibor. Next base: position 29,506 of record JALLKU010000101.1, read on the forward strand.
CCATTTTGTGTTCTAATGACCATATGGTGTTGTAACGGTCCTTTAAAAGAATTCCAAGCTGTCCTGTGAGTTCAGATCTTTACATTATGAAGATCCAGGATGAGATCAAGTCATATTTAGGCCGAAATCACCTTTCATGAACTGTATTGAGCCTTCAATCAATTTTTGGCAAGTGAAAATGTCCATTTTGTGTTCTAACGACCATATGGTGTTGTAATGGTCCTTTTAAGGAATTCCAAGCTGTCCTGTGAGCTTGGATCTTTATACTATGAAGATCCAGGATGAGATCAAGTCATATTTAAGCAGAAATCACCTTTCATGAACTGTATTTATCCTTCAATCAATTCTTGGCAAGTGAAAATGCCCATTTCGTGTTGTAATGGTTTTATAAAATAATTCCAAGCTGTTCTGTGAGTTCAGATCTTTATATTATGAAGCTCCAGGATGAGATCAAGTCATATTTAGGGAGAAATCACCTTTCATGAACGACATTTGGTCTTCAATCAATTTATGGCAAGTGAAAATGCCCATTTTGTGTTCTAACGACCATATGGTGTTGTAACGGTCCTTTAAAATAATTCCAAGCTGTCCTGTGAGTTCAGATCTTTACATTATGAAGATCCAGGATGAGATCAAGTCATATTTAGGCCGAAATCACCTTTCATGAACTGTATTGAGCCTTCAATCAATTTTTGGCAAGTGAAAATGTCCATTTTGTGTTGTAACGACCATATGGTGTTGTAATGGTCCTTTAAAATAATTCCAAGCTGTCCTGTGAGCTCGGATTTTTATGATATGAAGCTCCAGGATGAGATCAAGTCATATTTAGATAGAAATCACCTTTCATTAACGACATTTGGCCTTCAATCAATTTTTGGCAAGTGAAAATACCCATTTTGTGTTGTAACGACCATATGGTGTTGTAATGGTCCTTTAAAATAATTCCAAGCTGTCCTGTGAGTTCAGATCTGTATATTATGAAGCTCCAGGATGAGATCAAGTCATATTTAGGCAGAAATCACCTTTCATTAACTGCATTTGGCCTTCAATCATTTCTTGGCAAGTGAAAATGCCCATTTTGTGTTGTAATGCCCATTTTGTGTTGTAATGGTCCTTTCAAGGAATTCCAAGCTGTCCTGTGAGCTCGGATCTTTATAATATGAAGATCCAGGATGAGATCAAGTCATATTTAGGCAGAAATCACCTTTCATTAAATTCATTTGGCCTTCAATCAATTTTTGGCAAGTGAAAATGCCCATTTTGTGTTCTAACGACCATATGGTGTTGTAACGGTCCTTTAAAATAATTCCAAGCTGTCCTGTGAGTTCAGATCTTTACATTATGAAGTTCCAGGATGAGATCAAGTCATATTTAGACCGAAATCACCTTTCATTAACTGCATTTGGCCTTCAATCAATTTTTGGCAAGTGAAAATGCCCAATTTGTGTTCTTACGACCATATGGTGTTGTAATGGTCCTTTAAAAAAATCCAAGCTGTCCTGTGAGTTCAGATCTTCATATTATGAAGTTCCAGGATGAGATCAAGTCGTATCTAGGCAGAAATCACCCTTCACGAACTGAATTTAGCCTTCAATCAATTGTTGGAAAGTGAAAATGCCCATTTTGTGTTGCAATGGGTCTTTAAAATAATTCCAAGCTGTCCTGTGGGTTCAGATATTTGTATGATGAAGCTCCAGGATGAGATCAAGTCATATTTAGATAGAAATCATTTTTCATTAACTGCATTTGGCCTTCAATCAATTTTTGGCAAGTGAAAATGCCAATTTTGTGTTGTAATGCCCATTTTGTGTTGTAATGGTCCTTTAAAAGAATTCCAAGCTGTCCTGTGAGTTCAGATCTTTATATTATGAAGCTCCAGGATTAGATGAAGTCATATTTAGGTAGAAATCACCTTTCATGAACTACATTTGGCCTTCAATCAATTTTTGGCAAGTGAAAATGTCCATTTTTTGTTGTAACAACCATATGGTGTTGTAATGTTTTTTTAAAATAATTCCAAGCTGTCCTGTGAGCTCAGATCTTTACATTATGAAGCTCCAGGATGAGATCAAGTCATATTTAGACAGAAATCACCTTTCATTAACTGCATTTGGCCTTCAATCAATTTTTGGCAAGTGAAAATGCCCAATTTGTATTGTAATGCCCATTTTGTGTTGTGACGACCATATGGTGTTGTAATGGTACTTTTAAATAATTCCAAGCTGTCCTGTGAGCTCAGCTCTTTATATTATGAAGATCCAGGATGAGATCAAGTCATATTTAGGCCGAAATCACCTTTCATGAACTGTATTGATCCTTCAATCAATTTTTGGCAAGTGAAAATGCCCATTTTGTGTTGTAACGACCATATGGTGTTGTAATGGTCCTTTAAAATAATTCCAAGCTGTTCTGTGAGTTCAGATCTTTATATTATGAAGCTCCAGGATGAGATCAAGTCATATTTAGACAGAAATCACCTTTCATTAAATTCATTTGGCCTTCAATCAATTTTTGGCAAGTGAAAATGTCCATTTTGTGTTGTAATGCCCATTTTGTGTTGTAATGGTACTTTTAAGGAATTCCAAGCTGTCCTGTGAGCTCAGATCTTTATATTATGAAGATCCAGGATGAGATCAAGTCATATTTAGACCGAAATCACCTTTCATTAACTGCATTTGGCCTTCAATCAATTTTTGGCAAGTGAAAATGCCCAATTTGTGTTGTAACGACCATATGGTGTTGTAATGGTCCTTTAAAATAATTCCAAGCTGTTATGTGAGTTCAAATCTTTATATTATGAAGCTCCAGGATGAGATCAAGTCATATTTAGGCAGAAATCACCTTTCATGAACTACATTTGGTCTTCAATCAATTTATGGCAAGTGAAAATGCCCATTTTGTGTTGTAATGCCCATTTTGTGTTGCAATGGTCCTTTAAAAGAATTCCAAGCTGTCCTGTGACTTCAGATCTTTATATTATGAAGCTCCAGGATGAGATCAAGTCATATTTAGACAGAAATCACCTTTCATTAAATTCATTTGGCCTTCAATCAATTTTTGGCAAGTGAAAATGCCCATTTTGTGTTGCAATGATCCTTTAAACGAATTCCAAGCTGTCCTGTGAGTTCAGATCTTTATATTATGAAGCTCCAGGATGAGATCAAGTCATATTTAGGCAGAAATCACCTTTCATGAACTATATTTGGCCTTCAATCAATTTTTGGCAAGTGAAAATGCCCATTTTGTGTTCTAATGACCATATGGTGTTGTAACGGTCCTTTAAAAGAATTCCAAGCTGTCCTGTGAGTTCAGATCTTTACATTATGAAGATCCAGGATGAGATCAAGTCATATTTAGGCCGAAATCACCTTTCATGAACTGTATTGAGCCTTCAATCAATTTTTGGCAAGTGAAAATGTCCATTTTGTGTTGTAACGACCATATGGTGTTGTAATGGTCCTTTAAAAGAATTCCAAGCTGTCCTGTGAGCTCGGATTTTTATGATATGAAGCTCCAGGATGAGATCAAGTCATATTTAGATAGAAATCACCTTTCATTAACTGCATTTGGCCTTCAATCAATTTTTGGCAAGTGAAAATGCCCAATTTGTGTTGTAACGACCATATGGTGTTGTAATGGTCCTTTAAAATAATTCCAAGCTGTTCTGTGAGTTCAGATCTTTACATTATGAAGTTCCAGGATGAGATCAAGTCATATTTAGGCAGAAATCACGTTTCATGAACGACATTTGGCCTTCAATCAATTTTTGGCAAGTGAAAATGCCCATTTTGTGTTGTAATGCCCATTTTGTTTTGTAATGGTCCTTTAAAATAGTTCCAAGCTGTCCTGTGAGTTCAGATCTTTACATTATGAAGCTCCAGGATGAGATCAAGTCATATTTAGACCGAAATCACCTTTCATTAACTGCATTTGGCCTTCAATCATTTCTTGGCAAGTGAAAATGCCCATTTTGTGTTGTAATGCCCATTTTGTGTTGTAATGGTCCTTTAAAATAATTCCAAGCTGTCCTGTGAGCTCAGATCTTTACATTGTGAAGCTCCAGTATGAGATCAAGTCATATTTAGGCAGAAATCACTTTTCATGAAGTGCATTTGGCCTTCAATCAATTTTTGGCAAGTGAAAATGTCCATTTTGTGTTGTAACAACCATATGGTGTTGTAATGGTCCTTTTAAGGAATTCCAAGCTGTCCTGTGAGCTTGGATCTTTATAATATGAAGATCCAGGATGAGATCAAGTCATATTTAGGCAGAAATCACCTTTCATGAACTGTATTTATCCTTCAATCAATTCTTGGCAAGTGAAAATGCCCATTTTGTGTTGTAATGGTTTTATAAAATAATTCCAAGCTGTTCTGTGAGTTCAGATATTTACATTATGAAGTTCCAGGATGAGATCAAGTCATATTTAGACCGAAATCACCTTTCATGAACTACATTTGGCCTTCAATCAATTTTTGGCAAGTGAAAATGCCCAATTTGTGTTGTAACGACCATATGGTGTTGTAATGGTTCTTCAAAAGAATTCCAAGCTGTCCTGTGAGTTCAGATCTTTATATTATGAAGATCCAGGATGACATGAAGTCATATTTAGGCAGAAATCACCTTTCATGAACTGCATTTGGCCTTCAATCAATTTATGGCAAGTGAAAATGCACATTATGTGTTGTAATGCCCATTTTGTGTTGCAATGGTCCTTTAAAAGAATTCCAAGCTGTCCTGTGACTTCAGATCTTTATATTATGAAGCTCCAGGATGAGATCAAGTCATATTTAGACAGAAATCACCTTTCATTAAATTCATTTGGCCTTCAATCAATTTTTGGCAAGTGAAAATGTCCATTTTGTGTTGTAATGCCCATTTTGTGTTGCAATGATCCTTTAAACGAATTCCAAGCTGTCCTGTGAGTTCAGATCTTTATATTATGAAGCTCCAGGATGAGATCAAGTCATATTGAGATAGAAATCACCTTTCATGAACGACATTTGGCCTTCAATCAATTTTTGGCAAGTGAAAATGCCCATTTTGTGTTCTAACGACCATATGGTGTTGTAACGGTCCTTTAAAATAATTCCAAGCTGTCCTGTGAGTTCAGATCTTTACATTATGAAGATCCAGGATGAGATCAAGTCATATTTAGGCCGAAATCACCTTTCATGAACTGTATTGAGCCTTCAATCAATTTTTGGCAAGTGAAAATGTCAATTTTGTGTTGTAACGACCATATGGTGTTGTAATGGTCCTTTAAAAGAATTCCAAGCTGTCCTGTGAGCTCGGATTTTTATGATATGAAGCTCCAGGATGAGATCAAGTCATATTTAGATAGAAATCACCTTTCATTAACTGCATTTGGCCTTCAATCAATTTTTGGCAAGTGAAAATGCCCATTTTGTGTTGTAATGCCCATTTTGTGTTGTAATGGTACTTTTAAGGAATTCCAAGCTGTCCTGTGAGCTCAGATCTTTATATTATGAAGATCCAGGATGAGATCAAGTCATATTTAGATAGAAATCACCTTTCATGAACGACATTTGGCCTTCAATCAATTTTTGGCAAGTGAAAATGCCCATTTTGTGTTGTAATGCCCATTTTGTTTTGTAATGGTCCTTTAAAATAATTCCAAGCTGTTCTGTGAGTTCAGATCTTTACATTATGAAGTTCCAGGATGAGATCAAGTCATATTTAGACCAAAATCACCTTTCATTAACTGCATTTGGCCTTCAATCAATTTTTGGCAAGTGAAAATGCCCATTTTGTTTTGTAACGACCATATGGTGGTGCAATGGTCCTTTAAAAGAATTCCAAGCTGTCCTGTGAGTTCAGATCTTTACATTATGAAGATCCAGGATGAGATCAAGTCATATTTAGTCAGAAATCACCTTTCATGATTGACATTTGGCCTTCAATCAATTTTTGGCAAGTGAAAATGCCCATTTTGTGTTGTAATGCCCATTTTGTTTTGTAATGGTCCTTTAAAATAATTCCAAGCTGTCCTGTGAGTTCAGATCTTTACATTATGAAGATCCAGGATGACATGAAGTCATATTTACGCAGAAATCACCTTTCATGAACTGCATTTGGCCTTCAATCAATTTATGGCAAGTGAAAATGCACATTATGTGTTGTAATGGCCATTTTGTGTTGCAATGGTCCTTTAAAAGAATTCCAAGCTGTCCTGTGACTTCAGATCTTTATATTATGAAGCTCCAGGATGAGATCAAGTCATATTTAGACAGAAATCACCTTTCATTAAATTCATTTGGCCTTCAATCAATTTTTGGCAAGTGAAAATGCCCATTTTATGTTGTAATGCCCATTTTGTGTTGTAACAACCATATGGTGTTGTAATGGTCCTTTAAAATAATTCCAAGCTGTCCTGTGACTTCAGATCTTTATATTATGAAGCTCCAGGATGAGATCAAGTCATATTTAGGCAGAAATCACCTTTCATTAACTGCATTTGGCCTTCAATCATTTCTTGGCAAGTGAAAATGCCCATTTTGTGTTGTAATGCCCATTTTGTGTTGTAATGGTCCTTTCAAGGAATTCCAAGCTGTCCTGTGAGTTCAGATCTTTATATTATGAAGATCCAGGATGACATGAAGTCATATTTAGGCAGAAATCACCTTTCATGAACTGTATTCAGTCTTCAATCAATTTTTGGCAAGTGGAAAATGTCCATTTTTGTGTTTGTAACGACCATATGGTGTTGTAATGGTCCTTTAAAAGAATTCCAAGCTGTCCTGTGAGTTCAGATCTTTACATTATGAAGCTCCAGGATGAGATCAAGTCATATTTAGACAGAAATCACCTTTCATTAACTGCATTTGGCCTTCAATCAATTTTTTGGCAAGTGAAAATGTCCATTTTGTGTTGTAACGACCATATGGTGTTGTAATGGTCCTGTAAAAGAATTCCAAGCTGTCCTGTGAGTTCAGATCTTTATATTATGAAGATCCAGGATGACATGAAGTCATATTTAGGCAGAAATCACCTTTCATGAACTGCATTTGGCCTTCAATCAATTTTTGGCAAGTGAAAATGTCCATTTTGTGTTGTAACGACCATATGGTGTTGTAATGGTACTTTTAAATAATTCCAAGCTGTCCTGTGAGTTCAGATCTTTATATTATGAAGATCCAGGATGAGATCAAGTCATATTTAGACAGAAATCACCTTTCATTAACTGCATTTGGCCTTCAATCAATTTTTGGCAAGTAAAAATGTCCATTTTGTGTTGTAACAACCATATGGTACTGTAATGATCCTTTAAAAGAATTCCAAGGTGTCCTGTGAGTTCAGATCTTTATATTATGAAGATCCAGGATGACATGAAGTCATATTTAGGCAGAAATCACCTTTCATGAACTGCATTTGGCCTTCAATCAATTTTTGGCAAGTGAAAATGTCCATTTTGTGTTGTAACGACCCATATGGTGTTGTAATGGTACTTTTAAATAATTCCAAGCTGTCCTGTGAGCTCAGATCTTTATATTTTGAAGATCCAGGATGAGATCAAGTCATATTTAGGCAGAAATCACCTTTCATGAACTGTATTTAGTCTTCAATCAATTTTTGGCAAGTGAAAATGCCCAATTTGTGTTGTAACGACCATATGGTGTTGTAATGGTCCTTTAAAAAGAATTCCAAGCTGTCCTGTGAGCTCGGATTTTTATGATATGAAGCTCCAGGATGAGATCAAGTCATATTTAGATAGAAATCACCTTTCATTAACTGCATTTGGCCTTCAATCAATTTTTGGCAAGTGAAAATGTCCATTTTGTGTTGTAACGACCATATGGTGTTGTAATGGTACTTTTAAATAATTCCAAGCTGTCCTGTGAGTTCAGATCTTTATATTATGAAGATCCAGGATGAGATCAAGTCATATTTAGGCAAAAATCACCTTTCATGAACTGTATTTAGCCTTCAATCAATTTTTGGCAAGTGAAAATGTCCATTTTGTGTTGTAACGACCACATGGTGCTGTAATGGTCCTTTAAAATAATTCCAAGCTGTTCTGTGAGTTTAGATCTTCATATTATGAAGCTCCAGGATGAGATCAAGTCATATTTAGGCAGAAATCACCTTTCATGAACTACATTTGGCCTTCAATCAATTTATGGCAAGTGAAAATGCCCATTTTGTGTTGCAATGGTCCTTTAAAAGAATTCCAAGCTGTCCTGTGACTTCAGATCTTTATATTATGAAGTTCCAGGATGAGATCAAGTCATATTTAGACAGAAATCACCTTTCATTAAATTCATTTGGCCTTCAATCAATTTTGTGGCAAGTGAAAATGTCCATTTTGTGTTGTAATGCCCATTTTGTGTTGTAATGGTCCTTTAACCGAATTCCAAGCTGTCCTGTGAGTTCAGATCTTTACATTATGAAGATCCAGGATGAGATCAAGTCATATTTAGGCCGAAATCACCTTTCATGAACTGTACTGAGCCTTCAATCAATTTTTGGCAAGTGAAAATGTCCATTTTGTGTTGTAACGACCATATGGTGTTGTAATGGTCCTTTAAAAGAATTCCAAGCTGTCCTGTGAGCTCGGATCTTTATAATATGAAGATCCAGGATGAGATCAAGTCATATTTAGGCAGAATTCACCTTTCATGAACTGTATTCAGTCTTCAATCAATTTTTGGCAAGTGAAAATGTCCATTTTGTGTTGTAACGACCATATGGTGTTGTAATGGTCCTTTAAAATAATTCCAAGCTGTCCTGTGAGCTCGGATTTTTATGATATGAAGCTCCAGGATGAGATCAAGTCATATTTAGATAGAAATCACCTTTCATTAACTGCATTTGGCCTTCAATCAATTTTTGGCAAGTGAAAATGCCCAATTTGTGTTGTAATGCCCATTTTGTGTTGTAATGGTACTTTTAAGGAATTCCAAGCTGTTCTGTGAGTTCAGATCTTTACATTATGAAGCTCCAGGATGAGATCAAGTCATATTTAGACAGAAATCACCTTTCATTAAATGCATTTGGCCTTCAATCAATTTTGTGGCAAGTGAAAATGCCAATTTTGTGTTGTAATGCCCATTTTGTGTTGCAATGGGTCTTTAAAATAATTCCAAGCTATCCTGTGGGTTCAGATCTTTATATGATGAAGCTCCAGGATGAGATCAAGTCATATTTAGATAGAAATCATTTTTCATTAACTGCATTTGGCCTTCAATCAATTTTTGGCAAGTAAAAATGTCCATTTTGTGTTGTAACGACCATATGGTACTGTTATGATCCT
>JALLKU010000102.1:5000-7500 GCA_023373845.1 Nibea coibor
TGTACACACCGTCATCATCATCGTCATCATCACCACCACCACCGCCACTATCATCACTGTTGTTTTACCTTCTGTAAATCCGGTGTTTCTCTTCAGTAGGACTTGTTTTGACCGCTTTGGAATTTGGAACCAGGATGAGAGTCACGTGGCTTTGATCTTGGCTCTGGCCCCGCCCCCCCCTGCCAATACTTTATATATAGGACCCAGTAGGACTTGTGGCCCCGCCTCCAGGACCTGGCTCTGGCTCTGGCTCTGGCCCCGCCCCCCTGCCAATACTTTATATATAGGACCCAGCAGGACTTGTGGCCCCGCCTCTGGAACTTGGAACCAGGATCAGAGTTCCGTGGCTTTGATCTTGGCTCTGGCTCCGCCTCCCTCTACATCCTCTATTTATCATCTCTGTAGGAGTTGTGGCTCCGCCTCCGGGACCTACCTGCCTCTGCGTGCGTGCGAGTGAGTGATTGATTTGAAAAAGTTAACTTTGTTGGTGACTTACTGTTATTGTTGTTATTACCATTGTTACTACTACTACTACTACTACTATTATTATTATTATTATTATTATTATTATTATTATTACTATTATTATTACTATTGTTGTTGTTGTTGTGGTTGTTGTTATTTATGTATTTATGTATTTATTTATTTATTATTGTTGTTGTTGTTGTTATTATTATTATTATTATTATTATTATTATTATTGCCGTTGTTGCTCTCGTTATTAATAGTAGTAGAAGTAAACGTAGAAGTAGACCTGCCCGGACTACCAGGGGCACGGACAAAAACTCTCTCTCTCTCTCCCAGACAGGCTTCGTGCCTCTGGTAGACCTGCCCGGACTACCAGGGGCACGAACAAAAGCTCTCTCTCCCAGACAGGCTTCGTGCCTCTGGTAGACCTGCCCGGACTACCAGGGGCACGGACAAAAACTCTCTCTCTCTCTCTCTCTCTCTCTCTCTCTCTCTCTCTCTCCCAGACAGGCTTCGTGCCTCTGGTAGACCTGCCCGGACTACCAGGGGCACGAACAAAAGCTCTCTCTCCCAGACAGGCTTCGTGCCTCTGGTAGACCTGCCCCGGACTACCAGGGGCACGGACAAAAACTCTCTCTCTCTCTCTCTCTCTCTCTCTCTCTCTCTCTCTCCCAGACAGGCTTCGTGCCTCTGGTAGACCTGCCCGGACTACCAGGGGCACGAACAAAAGCTCTCTCTCCCAGACAGGCTTCGTGCCTCTGGTAGACCTGCCCGGACTACCAGGGGCACGTACATGCTATTGTTATTGTTGTTATTACCATTGCTACCACTACTATTATTATTAGTGTTATTATTATTATTACTGCTATCATTATCATAGTAGTAGAAGTAGACCCGCCCGGACTACCAGGGGCACGAACAAAAACTCTCTCTCTCCCAGACAGGCTTCGTGCCTCTGGTAGACCTGCCCGGACTACCAGGGGCACGAACAAAAGCTCTCTCTCCCAGACAGGCTTCGTGCCTCTGGTAGACCTGCCCGGACTACCAGGGGCACGTACATACTATTGTTATTGTTGTTATTACCATTGCTACCACTACTATTATTATTAGTGTTACTATCATTATCATAGTAGTAGAAGTAGACCTGCCCGGACTACCAGGGGCACGGACAAAAACTCTCTCTCTCCCAGACAGGCTTCGTGCCTCTGGTAGACCTGCCCGGACTACCAGGGGCACGGACAAAAACTCTCTCTCTCCCCCAGACAGGCTTCGTGCCTCTGGTAGACCTGCCCGGACTACCAGGGGCACGGACAAAAACTCTCTCTCTCTCTCTCTCTCTCTCTCTCTCTCTCTCTCCCCCAGACAGGCTTCGTGCCTCTGGTAGACCTGCCCGGACTACCAGGGGCACGGACAAAAACTCTCTCTCTCTCCCCCAGACAGGCTTCGTGCCTCTGGTAGACCTGCCCGGACTACCAGGGGCACGAACAAAAGCTCTCTCTCTCTCTCTCTCTCTCTCTCCCAGACAGGCTTCGTGCCTCTGGTAGACCTGCCCGTACTACCAGGGGCACGGACAAAAACTCTCTCTCTCTCTCTCTCTCTCTCTCTCTCTCTCTCTCTCTCCCTCCCAGACAGGCTTCGTGCCTCTGGTAGACCTGCCCGGACTACCAGGGGCGCCTACTGCACACGCACAGGACTCTGTGGGCCAGTAGGAAAAAAGCGGAAATCTAAGGGAGGAGGCTCCCGCGGCGGCCTGGTTTTTCCCCCCACGCCTTAGGGGGGTCGAATAGGAGAGTCTCCCGGAAACTTTGTGGGCGGGGAGAAAAAGGCGAAGACCTGAGGGAGGAGGCTCCGGCGACGGCCTCGCCTCCCCCCCCCACGCCCCCCCCGGGGGGGTCGACCAGGAGGGCCTCCCGGAAACTCTGCGGGCAGGGAGAAAAAGACGAAAAGCTAAGGGAGGAGGCTCCCGCGGCGGCCTGGTTACCCCCCCCCGCGCCCCCGGGGGGCCCACCAGGAGAGCCTCCCGGAAGCTTTG
>JALLKU010000104.1:0-25000 GCA_023373845.1 Nibea coibor
GCTGGCACGTATGAATGTAAATGGGAAGAGCAAAACATTTGAAACATCTCTACGATGTAGTCCAATCCAACACCACTTTTACCTTCAGTAATGATCGTGTAATTGAATTTATTCGTTTTTCAAAATGTCACCACTGAATGTTATGAACTTCGTGCAGGTAGATGTTTTGGCAGGCTCTCATATTGGGTTACATGAGATAGTACAGGTGTAGCAAATGAAGTGAAGTGGGCTGATAAGTGTATTATCAGCTTATGTGATTGCAGGCAGCTGTGGCTGTGGAGTTAGAGCGGTTTGACCGTTAATCGCACGGTTTAATCCCTGGCTCCTTCTGTCCGTATGTTGATGTTGTTCTTGGGTAAGACACTGAACCCAGAGTTGTTTGTTCATGTCAAGATGGCAGCCTTTTGTTTTGTGAAACTCTAGAGAGATTTGTATGAATTAGTTTTGCACAGGGGAGCAGTTTGTGTGTGTCAGAAGAAGCCTGCATAATGAGTTAGAGACTGAGTCCTGACTCCTGCAACAGTTTGTAAATCCAATCTTATCTTCAAGGAAGCCTCTGGAGCACAGCATAGGTTTTATTTTGTTTTTGTTCATGAAGGAAACCTTTTTCTCAGCCCAAAACGTCATCTTTTATAATAGTATAATCGCAACATTGGTACCACCCATTTTTATTTCCCTCCAATAAAATAATAGTATCAAAATCACATGGTTCTCTAGTATCCAATCAAATTATTTGGCTGGGTTTTCTAAACCTGCTAACATGGCATATATCACATTCACTCATACAGCATGTGCTCACCCCTGCCCCTACCTTCTTCAGTTCTTTATTTCAACTCTCCATAGTCACGCGACTGTGAAGTCTTCTATCTGAATTTTCTCCATGTAATTAAGATGCCCCTGTCATGCTACACTGTTTTTAGAAAGTCGAATCCAAAACAATAAGATATTTCATGATTATATACTTTTCAAACTTCACTCTAGGTTTAAAGTGATGAGTCATACATCCTCTTTGTGGAACCATACTCGTGCAACTCTTGGCTGTGTCAAAAAAAACACCCTCGAGGTTCTTGGCTACAAGTGTATTGCTTACATCTTCATTTCACACCCATACTCTACTACTAAAAGGATAATAGTCCTAGGCTAAAATAAAAATAAAAAACATACAATACTATGCAACAGTATGTTTAAAAAACATGCAATTATATTCTTAATATTATGACAGAAAAGAAAAGGGATTTTAACCTACATACTAACGTATAACTTCACTAACAAGGCCCATAATATTGCACTACATTTACTTTCAGGGCATTCTGCCAGAAAGCTGCTGCTCGTGTCCTGTGAAACCAAAAGTCAGCATTATGTTATTATAATATCCCCAACTGTGATCTTTTCCTAAACTGAACCAACTGGTTTTGGAACTGACTGAAAACTAACAATAATAATAACAGAAAAAAAAAAACACTGATACAGGCTTCATATTGGATAGATCTTGTAGGTGACCCATTCATCTACCACATCTACCACTAACCAAGGGGACCTTGTCCTTTATACCATTTTACCCAACTTCCTAAAGGCTTTCAACTTAATGTTTTTCTAAAAAAAATATGGCTTATTAAATAACAAACTTAGTCTTAGTTTGGATCTTAGTGGATCTGGTACATCTGCCATTGCAGAGTGAAGCACTACTGTGCTGAATCAAGGGTCTGTGTGTGAGAGTTTGCAAATCTTGGGTTACCACCTAGACATGATGCATTGCCTTGCATGGCAGCTCTGGTACTAGTTTCAGTGTTCACATAGTGATATTTAAGTGCATCTATGTGTCTCTCCTTTTAACTCCATTTTGGTCTTCACTATCTCCTGAGAGTTCCTGAGGTTCAGAAACAGAAACAGCTTATGTGGCTTAAAATTAAGTAGTCTTGCGATGCCAGATGCATGGAGAGCTCGTTGTGGGGATTTTTTAAATGCAAGGTAGCTCCTTGCATGGCAGCAAGAATAGCTGCTAACAAATGAGCATCTCAAGGACAGATCTCACTGGAACCAGTACCTTCCTGCATTTTAGTAAGACCTTAGTAAAACAAGTGAATCATTTTATAACACGGTGAGAGAGTTTAAAACTTTGGAAATGAACAGATGAGTGAATAAATTGAACCTGAGTATGAGAGAGTTCACAAGAGCACATCTTCTGTATGTCACCACCCAATATAAACCAATCAAATACTTTGGATTGGTTCTGCAATTCAGGTTTTCTCTTACTAAGAAAGCTGGGAGACTGAGTTGTGAGCCAGAGAGCCCAGGTTTCCTACTATGAGTAACACATAATAAGAACACATAATAAGAATAAAACAGTAAGAATCGTCATCCATCTTGCAACTCTCGATTTCAACTGCCCCAGATGTTTTAACAGATTCAGTCTAGTTTGGACTGGTCAGTCGTAACACCCAAATCAGAAACATAATCATCCCAACAACTGTAATGTGAGTCGCTGCCCCCAAGCTGTGACTATTTCACTCAGTCATCCTCTTTCTTTGTTCTTTTCATTCAGTTTTACTGATGAATCCTGCTAGCTGATACCCCGCTAGATCCAATATTCCACAAAAGTAACAGCACTGCAGTGTCAGGCTTCTCAGCCGATATCCATCAACTGTGCGGTAAGTGTATAAATATGATAGCAAGAAAATGACAAAGTGAGTAAATACCAGTCAGCTTCAGATGTCACAAAACATGTCTTGTTTCAAATAATTAGTTTCATCTAACTGGCAAAGCCTCAGAGCAGGATCCTGTGCTGTGTGCAGAAGGTCACGGAGGCCAATTAGAGGGTTCAGCATGGCTGCAGAGATAGATGAGGCAGATATGGAGTCCAACATCAATATGATTGCTGTATCTTGATAATAATTTAGATATTTGGATTAGCAGCACCCATTAAAATAACCCATTAAAAGATAACTATAAGGGATGCTGAGGCATTTGCTAAGTTTGATTACTTTTAAGAGGGCTAAACGAAACTTATTAAAGCCTTTAATCAAAAAGTACTTCATAAAGCAGATTGCACATCTGAAAGTGAAAAACACTTCTCTGTTACTTCAACCAGCAGATAACCATCTTTTTAATTTTTGACTGACATGTAAAATATGATTATTTGGCTCCCATAAAGACAAGGAGATACACTAAGTGAAGCTGTCAGAAGGAGCCTCTCTTCAACAACACAAGTCACGAGTCCTGTTGCCACATCCTGACAGTTCTAAGACTCTTTGTTGAATTGCGATCCCCCGATGTATTGCGACAGCATCTGTGCTTTCATTTTCAATTTTCCCGGCTCCAGAGGCCCATATGGAGACTGTCTGAAGCTATTGTGTCACTTTGTATGCAGATCTTTCAGCTCTTTACACCGTTACTTGGGTTTCATCCTTGCACCTTGTTGCTTGCATGCAGATGCATTAGAGATTTAGTTTGCAATGTGAACCCTTCTTTTACCGGGATGATTAAAAGATTGGCTGTAGCTTGACTCGGTGTTGTCAGCGAGCTGGAGACAGTGCAGCAAGGGATGATTTCTAATGTGAAATACACTGTAATCCCATTCAGCTGGGCCATTGGAGATAAACACTGCGAGACGTGCCTTGAGGTTTATTTATTCCCCCATAAACTTTGAGTTTAGAGGTAGCAACAACAATCAAGTAAAAGTAGAGTCTGGCGTCTTTGGGAGTATGTACCTCTGCAGAGTGGAAAACCTTGAAATAAGGTTACCCACCGGTACATACTCTGCATAGTAATACACAAGACAGACTCAGTTCAGTGAGGTTGATGAACGCTGTCTATCAGGAATATTTTGCTGTGTGGATCATTTTATGTAATGTCTTCAGTATTTCATATTTAAAGTGAAACCAGGAAGTTGATTTATAACATATGAACTCTCTGGCTGATTGGGGGTTTTCTTCCAACCTAAGACATATTTCAGCAGTATCCCTGTGTTCCAAGATCTCAACAATAAAAGCAATACATTGCTTTATTCTTTAAACCTTTGTGGTTCTATTGCTTGCACAACAAAGATAGAACTTTGTGTTTGGAGTTGCATAGTTTTTCTCTGAAATATCACTCAGTGTGAGTGTTTGGCTAAAGAAATCTACATCAGATTAGTTACAAATACGCAGTAAAAGTAGGATGAGTGTTCTTCTAGATGTACAGTGGTCATGTTAAATGATTTATTCACCTGCCATTTTACCCTGGACTGGGGCTGTGCCATCATAATCCCATTGACCCCTGACATAGCTCTCTTAAACTGCCTTCAAGCCCTGCTCTCATACAACATCAGACTTTAGCTGTGCTTTGCGTCTGTTAACCTACATCACTGGCCTGATAGGCAGTTTCATCTGGATTCCATGTTTCGTCTCAGTGGACCAGCCATCTTCTCTGCTTATAGGGCTCCAGTAGACTTACAAATATCTACAAGTTCAGAAACGTTTCACACCATTCTCTGACCTAATGCACTTGCAAACTGCCCCTTACAAGTTTGAGAGACATCGTTTCCCCACATTTGTAGCACAAATCTTTTTTGTGTGTGTATTCACCAGAGCCTGTGGACAGTCAGGTCAAGTTGAGCACAAATTTTTGCTTGTCTGTGAGCTTTAACCACAATGGACAATCTTCTTCAATCGACAAAGTTAAAGCTGCACATATCAATATTTTATAGTAAGAATGGAAAAAAATCATGATGTGTAACATATGAAAAGTGAAAGGTGTCACATGTAGTGACTCTGTCATCAGACTCAGACTGTAGTTCCCCTTTAAATTTATGGAGTAATTAAGCATCTTTCTTTTCATTATAAACTTATCAGATAATATTTCAATTAAAAACTGTGTGGTGTGGTGAAGTGTGTATGTGGACCTTGAGTAGAGATTGCTCTGGTAAGGATCAAATAAATACAAGTAAGTAAGACAAGTAAAAGGATTGCTGCTTAGAAACTCATTTGCTGACTAGAAAGAAAACTAAACAGAATGTGGAGACTTTGTGTCCATTGTTCCTGTTTGAAAACTTACTTAAAAGCTTAAATACTTAGCAGAGGAGTGGCTGACTGACCTGCAGAATCGTGAAGTGCTGATCGTCGTTGATCATTGTCAGACTGTTTGATGTAGTCAAATATAATATGCACGGGAGGTCAGGCTAACCTGACAACTTTAAATGTTATTTGTCACGTTCTTTCGTTCAGTTTTGAGGTTTGAAATAACCCCAGTAAATGTCAGCTCTTAATGTCGCTGAAAAAAATAACCTGAAAAACAAAAATGAGATGATTTGATTTTGTTTACATCAGTGTTTCTACTGGAGACTCAAGGTCTGAAGGAAGTTATTTCCACATGAATCATTTAGAAAGCAACCTTTCTTTTGTTGTAAATGGAGAAAAAAGAAATGATACTAAATGAATGGCGGTTAAAGGAGGCTGCAAATGTGGTGGAAATGGAAATATGTGGCTGACACCTGCTTGAGTCAGTAAATGGAAAAAGACAGCTGGTGTTTCCATTTCTTGATTGTGTAAGTTATAAACTCCTTAGGACTGGGCCAGTGTTGTCTCTTCACCTTGTGATTTTCAATCTCGTTTTTTTAAGGGATGTTTATTTGCTTTTTGATGAAAATCATTTACATAAATAACAAACGCTGTGAGAAGAGTGCAGATGCTGTGTGCTACAGAATTACATGAAAGAATAATGATGAAAGACATCAAGCCCTAATGAGGCATCTGGAATTGCATATAAAAAGGCAACCTGGTGTATTCCTTCACTCCCTGGGAAATTGGTGCTTGTCCTTGATGCCTTGTGCCTCGCTGAAAGGATTGATGCTGTGATATGGGTGCCAAATGGGAAGATTTTTGTTGATTTTTGAGCTCTATATGATATTTTGCCTATAAATTTTG
Organism: Nibea coibor; assembly: GCA_023373845.1. Classification (NCBI taxonomy): domain Eukaryota; kingdom Metazoa; phylum Chordata; class Actinopteri; family Sciaenidae; genus Nibea; species Nibea coibor. Next base: position 5,901 of record JALLKU010000104.1, read on the forward strand.
CCTAAGTCTTCTATGACTTCAAGTACAGAAAACTCATCAACATCAACGCATCAGAGCAGAGTGAAATGCTTCACTGTGGAACTTTAATTTACATTTCATCATGAAATACATCTGCAATGAGATTTGTTCCAGCCCCAAAACTGGAAGACCTACAGCGAGACAGGCTTTTATACAGCCGGCTGTATAGAACGAGGCACCAACAATTGTCTAAAGCACGTGATTGAGAGTGGTTGCCAGTTTTATAGTCTGTGTGGGTTATTTATGGCAACTTGAAATGACAGCAAGCAACAGGGTTAGAGCTCCTCAAACGCCTGTGCTGCAATCTGGCAAAGATTAAATATCAGTTTAAAGGTCAATTAAGCTTGATTTTTACTCTGACTCGGAACAAAACGTGTCTCACAGGAGCTTAGTAGGCAGTTGAATTAATTACCAAAAAGGTCTCACAGATGAAACTGTTCCTCAGATGAAAGTGCTGCATGAATGGATTGACTAAAATCAGCCCATAAAGCTTCTGTGACTGTTTTTTAATTATTTTTTTTACCTCCATGTAACAGGAGCGAGATCTTACTACAGGTAAAATGGCTTTCAACTTAGGTGTGGCTACTGATTGTCCCCAAAGTAAAATTCCATTTTTTACTCCCCTCTGACCTTTCTTCCAGCACTGCCATTAGTGCCAAATTTCCAGTTGTACTCATGATGTATCATTATGAAAAAGGCAGGTTAAAATTGCTCATTCATGTTCCCATTAATTCCTACCCACTTGCACCATGAACAAAAAGCCAACTTGCCCGATAATGAAAACCAGTGGCTAAATTCTACTCAAAGGTTGTGTGGATATTCATGGTATTGTAAATATTTGTGTTGAGTCCCTGAATCTTTCTCTTGCGCACCATTAGGCTTCCATATGAGAAGTCTCATCATTAAATCTGCATATTACAATTACATTCACAGAGAGCACACCACAGGCCCTTTAACTTGAAGAGTAATTAGCTATTCTTCACATTTTGAAACCCAGAGTTGCTTCAAATGAAAAAGATCTTATGTGCAACATAAAAGCTTTGGAATCGTTTAGCTTCGTATTGGTGTTAACACTGCTGTGTCACCTACTGTACATGAAACACACATTTACATAATGGATCTTTGAGCGGGTCAAGTGGGATGAAGGAAGCTTACAGCCATTAAAAGACATTAAAGAACCGTCAATGGCTGGCATGGAACTACAGAAGATCACAGATGCCCTATTTAGATCATTCAATAACCTGATGATAGATATGAATACTATATTTGAAGACATTTTCTTAGCTTAGTTTTTTTTCCTTAAAGTTAGAAGTGATGATTGATACCAGCCTTATGTATGTATTGTATGAAACAAGAACCAGAGGACAGTTAGCCTAGCTTAGCATAAAAGATAGAAAGATAGAATAGAAACCAGCTCACCTGGCACAGCGACTTTCACCAAAAAATAAATTCAAGCATATACCATGACCTGTTTTTATTTAAGATACAGTGTGGAATTGGAAGGTATTGGAAGGAAGTTCTATTTTGAATGTCCTGTATCATATATAAGTATAAAGTGCCCAAGAATATCTTTAATAAACATACATCATGTCCTGGCTCTAGCTTCATAGCATGAGAGTGGTATTGACCTTTTTATTTCACACTCTGCATCAGAACATGCATCAAATGAATGCATATGTAGTTTCTTGTCATCATTTTCTTGCTACAACCCTTGCTTTTCTAAAAATACAATTCCAATGTGACACTCAACAACAGAGCTTACAATGTCATGTTCAGTAATATTGTGAAGTCGAAATCATAGAAGTGAGATAATGAGGCAATATGACATGAGAAACACCCATGGCCTCTCCGACCTTCTGTATCAAATCCACATAATGATTTCCATACACTCTCTTACCCCTGGCAGCACGTGGTGTTTCATAATGATGTCATGTTTTTAGGTTATTTATTTATTTATTTACAATCATGAATCCCAGCAATTTTAAAAATGTACTATAAAATCTGTACATGAATGGGTAATGTTCCATAACTTGTTAAAAATGTGTCCTGGACACCTTAACAGTTCATTTTCTCACTGATTAACATTTCCTGTAGAGCACGTTCTCATAAATATGCCGCTTTAAAAAAAAATACATTGATGTCAGGAATATTTTAAATTAAAAAAAGCTGCTAAATGAAAATTAATTAGTCTTGTGAGTTATCACTGTGACTGTACCGATAAGAAAGACACGGGGCCTGAATCTGTAATTTATGTCAGTGCTTGAACGATGCTGCTGGGTCAGCATTCCCATTTCCATTCCATCAATAGGGTGCCTCACATATTTTACTAGGTGATTTGTTCATTAAGATGAGAATGGGCTGCAGCTTTCAGGAGGTAAGTACCCACTTCAAAGCACCTGGAGACACATATCAAGATGAACAGCTGAGATAAACATAAAACTTCCTGAGCTGTTTTAGTTGCACTGGGAGGGAGACAACACTCGAAAAAAAGAAGCAGTTTGGTGCAATAATTTGTATGCCTGCTTACCTGCAGACTGCTAAACAGAACAGAGGCGTTGAAGCTCCTTCACTCTCACTTCCCCTGCACTTATGGGAAAGGAAGGAACATTTATTGAGTTCATTTTAAGAAATTTCCGATTTATAACATGCTTCACTATTGTCACATCTTTATCCCTTCAACAGCGAAGCCTCATCTCAGCTGAGTAGAGGAACTGAGAATATTTTTGTTGCTGCTCCTCATTTTTTTTTGCCCCGCTTCTACTAAATGACTATGGATTCCTAGTCACTTCATCAACCTCCATTAACATACCAGGAGAATTCTTAATAGGACTGGAATTACTCCCAATAACTTCAACACGTAGCAGGACACTCAGAGCACGGCAAATTAAAAATTCAATATCTAGTCCCCTCCTCTAATTATTCTCCCGATGGAGCTGAATTGCCACAACAACAACCGATAGAGTGGGAATATTTAGTGCTCCCAACAATTATCTGCATCATCATGAATCTTCTCCCAATCAGCATTTAATTATACTAGTCATAGTCTGGCCTAATAAAATGACGCACAAGGCAGTAAAAGTGTGTTCACACTGTGAACAACAGTGCAAGGAACAGCTCCTTTCATCCAGGGACCCGGCCACATGTGAACAGTCATCAACTTTGTCAGCTGGAGAAAAGTTTGTTGCACCTAAACTAGTGTGAAATTTGCTTCTTGAGCAACACTTTGAGCCTGACAAGTGCACAGCAGATAAAAAAGATGATTACTGTCCCTGCGGTTGTCTGCTCGGGTCATGCAGAAAACTGCTGTGTTTTTCTTTCAGTGATATTTTTTGTGTCTTTACCAAAAGAACATATTGGACAATTGAAATGTCATTAAAGGAACTGCAGACAAGTGTAAAGGTTATACACCTTGCTGGTCATAAGGCAGTATTCTCAGCCTGTGAAAACAAGCTTATACTGTGTTGTGTGGCTGTGAGAGAATGACTCATTGCTGCCTTTTTGATAGAAACCTGTTTTACAAACTGGGTCTGTCTGAAAGCAATGTGTGTTTATTAGGGAGTTGAAGCGCATAATAGAAAGTTTGTATTGTTTCCATTTTGGGGACATCAGCTAAGGATATATCAACATCTGACCGCTTTTTAATGGTTCTTTCGCAAGTCGCCAAACTTTGAAATAGAGGAAAATTAAATCTCCTTTTTTGCTACTGAATATCCACAAGAAAAACAAGTCCTGTTTCTGTTCACTTAATGATGGTAAGTCCAATTTTCACTCTCCCTTTAGCTCCGTTTTGGTATCCACCAACCCCTGAGAGAAATATCTGGCTCTTTAGACTCTGAATACTTCTTTGTCAGCTGCATCTGAAAACCAGTTTCAACCAAGGCCAATATGAGTGATGAGAGTGAAAATGGAGTAAAGCTCCGAGGCATTAAACCAAAACAATGAGCTGAAAGGTTCTAAAATGCTTCGCAGAGCTTATACTGCAGTTGGGTGATAATTCTCTGTAGGTTCATCAATATGGCCCACCCAGGTAACATTTGATCCATTCCCTTCACTGGCTGCCTGTGCATTTTAGAGTCCATCTCAAGATTCTTTTATTTGTTTTTAAATCTTTAAACAGTCTCGCGCTGCTCCATCCATACAGCTCAGCTGATCAGCTGCTCCTGGGGGTACCAAGGGCTAAACGGAGGCTCAGAGGGGATAGAGCCTTTTCCGTTGCCGGTCCTAAACTATCCCTTACACATTAGACAAGCCCCTTCTCTGTCCATTTTTAAAACATGTCTTAAAACCCACTTTTATTCTTTGGCTTTTAACCCAGCATGAGACCCTGTTTCTGTTTTATTATTATTATTATTTTAATACTGTTTATCACTTATTATTGTTTTCATATTGTCTCTTATGTTTTGTCTTTTATTTCAGGTTTTTGTTTCATCTATAGCACTTTGTGTCAGCCGTGGCTGTCTTTAAAGGGCTTTATAAATAAAGTTGAGTTGAGATTCTTACAAAAATGCAATTAGCTGAGGTTTAGTATTGGATCTGTTTATAAATATCAAAGATTAAATTTATCTTTGGTCTCTGTTTTTGTGTGATTTTCATACACTTACTGTTTATTTGAATAGATCACTCTGAGAATGATCTCCAGTCTACATCTGATGTTTAACTGAGTGATCATTGCTTCAGACTTTATTCCTTCATTTCTCAAACCAAACCAATTGTAACTCTCTCGCCTTGTTTGGGAACCAAATTTGAGTCGGCTCTGGTCTGCATTTTGCTGCCAGGCCAGTTTTGGCTACATTCTGGCATTGTGGACCAGGGCCAAATTTACACTGACAGTCAGCTCCAGTTAGATGCACATGGACGAACATGCATGGCTTCTGGAACGGGACCAGTGTACTTGAGCTGATTCTGGCACGTCATTCATCACAAGCCTAGGTTGAGTCCTACAAACTGGCACACTGGATTTAGGCCGCTGTTGGTCCAAAGCATTTTGGCAACAAGGGGGCGTTAATAGACCAGTTGTCTAATTTGAGAACAGACAAGAGAGTTAGTGCAAATTGTCCATAAAATTAAATTAAAGTTGTTGGAGTCAAGGACAGTGAAACATTACACACCTGACCAAATCAGTTAACCAGGTCCTATTTTACACATTTATTGCAAATGCTCCAAGTTTGGCGTCTCTACTATTCATTATTTCACTGCATGTTGAATATAACAAGAGAGAGAGGGGCAGATTCAGTTTGCTGATTTGCTGCAAGACATGCCATGCCCAATGAATAAGGCTCATACATGAGCAGGTGGCAAGGAGACAACACGTATCGAATAATATAACATGTCAGCCCTCAGTCACACATTGAAGCTGGAACATGCTGTGAATAGAGAGAGCTTTGGAATTTGAACAGAGGAAAATATTACGATGGTACGATGTATTTGTCAAATTCTTTTCGGGGAAGTTGATGAGTGTTTGAGCAGTGACAAAAGAGAATTCAACATTAGAAAGATACATTGTTTCTTGCAAATGAAGGAACTGGCAGGAGGTTGGGGTTTTGTGAACTGTGATATACAGCGTAGTTCACTTGATGATACTGTTTATGTTTCCTGTGATGATTTAATGACCTAAACTTCATATAGTGAATACTGGGGATGTGTTGCCACCAGTAGTGTCTCTTCAACAGGATTACCTCTCGTCTGGATGCTGTTTTTGCTCGAGCCTCCATCACAGATGTATTTTCCCAAGCTGGGATTTTACACCCCCCTCCCTCCCCCAACCCCATCTACCCCCCCCAGGAGACTACCTGCCCGGGCTCGGAAGTGTGACAGCTGGAGGCGTGCATGGACTGCAGTCAAACACTTGGAAGCTGTTGATCATGGAAACAACCGGTGCAGCTGTGCGGTGGGAGCTACTGGTACCTGCAGAGTTGTTAAGTGGTTTATATATGTTTATTATCTTGAGCGTTTTTACATTTGATCTGTCTTTTTTACCCTAAGTGAATAAAAGTAAACTCGCTATTTAATGCGCTGGAACTCTGACTATTTTTATTAGCTGTTGCAGTGAATTGTGCACGGCCACTAACAGCTGGACATCACAGGCTGGGCTGGCAGCTGATGTCTCTTTTATTCATTCTGGCCCGGATGGACACATCGGGGATTTTTGAGCAAACACCACATAATGAGCACATTTACATAAAATGATGTTGGATTGTAACTGGTTTGGCCAAATGTAAATTCATTTGCACATTACACCATCTTTACCGTTTATCTTACTGCCCCTCATTAGTTGATACTCAAGTTTTATACTCAGTTTGGAAAAAGGGAGTTTGGTGTCCTCACAGCAGAGGTCTCATTTACACACATGCTAAAGCAAACTGTCGGCTTACCAGGTACTTTTTTAAATGATTTTTTTAGTCGATGCAGATACAGATCATCATGATTGTTCCATTCAAGCTCCACAAACAATAGTGTGGTACTCCAGTGTAAGGATCAAATATGTAGCTAAAAAGACAACGGTTAAATCAAAGTCATTTTCTTTGAACTTTAGATATTGGTCAACATATGTAGACAATTCATGATATCTGAGGAATAAAGGTTCAGGACAGAGTGAGAAGATGCAGCTGCAGCAGAGAGTGTTTTGTACTTCCACTGGATCCTTTTAAATCATTTATTATGAGAAGGAGCCTCTCTCAAGCGGGCACTCAAGGAATTACAGTTTTTAGCACTTCCACATTGGCTAGTACCAGTTCCTAGCACTGGGGTTGCTGCTTGACTACTACTGTTAACCAATGTGAGCTCAGTTTGTTAGCCAGGCTTTCCATTCTGTGAGCACAGAGCACTGGGCAGTGTTAGCGTTTTTATTACAAGTGGAAGAGGAGGTCAGGATAGTAAAAAAGTAAATCTGGGACTGACTTTCAGCAAATGAAAGGCTGAAAGGCATATACCGAGCTGGGCTTCTTGCAGTTGCTGACTGCTTTGTCATGTGTTGTTGCGCTGCTTGATGTTCGGCTATTAGCAAAGTTGTCAAGCGGTTTTTGACCATGACAGTGGTGGAAACTAGGGCGCTAAATTGCAAAAATACATGTATATTATAAATATATTGCTTTAAAATACAACGCATAGTTGAAGGCAAGAAACAGTGATGCCAAACCTTTTGTTTTGTTACGCCCTTGGCAATGTCTGGTTGGGGCCCTTTGTCACTTTTCAGATGTCTACGAGCAATTCCAGCAAAGAGACATTTCCCCTCTAAACATTCATTTCAACACTCCTCTGATGCCGACAGTGAACAAACTTTAGAGAGAAATTCAAAAATGAAATGAAAATGCGTTAGAAATTTGACATTATCTTCTCACAATCCTTCCTCTTTGGAGGGGCTCAACCCTTAGGTTGGAAACCACTGGTTTCAAGTAATCTGCTCACATCATTCACTTCTGCTTAGACTTAACTGAACTGACAGCTTTGTTTATATGTTCTTTGGCTCAGCGGCTCACTCACTCACAGTGTTTTAATGGGGCAGAGTGTGATGTTTTCCACCGCGATCGCTACAGGAGTAAAAGTCTGGATTTAAAGGCAATGTCTGGTAATAAAAGTACCTGGATTTGTCCTCAGGACATCCTTACTTTACCTTATATTTAAGGTGTACAGCATCATTTATCATTGTCATATGTAGGTAAACTTACTGACTCACTGACAACATGACTGCTGTTGAGGACACGCCTGAATACACAGTATTAGCATCTCTGTTATGAATTGTCCCAGCATGGATCATATAATAATACAATAATTTGTATGGAGTATAAGTAGCCCAGTTATTCACACATGACGCTTGCACAGTGGTGTGCAAATGAACTACGGGATCAAAAAATAAGCTGGGGCCAGCTGGATAATGATATGACAGCAAACCCCAGCAGAGTGTCCCTCTTAAGTCTTTCTATGGACTGTAGCAGAGCCGTGGAGATGGAAACAAAAATGTCTTTTTAACCCTAGATCACATTGTCAGTGATAGCGTGCACTTATATATATATAAAATAAAAATAAAAATATAAATAGTAAAAAAAATATATAATAATTTCTTCATCCATCCATCCATACATACATACATCTGTCCATTTCCTTCTACTTATTCAGCGTCTGGTCACAGGGGCAGCAGGTTTAGCAGGGCACTCCAGACGTCCTACCCCTCAACAACACATTCCAGTTCCTCCTGGAGGATCCTGAAGCGTTCCCAGGCCAGATAGACTATATAGTGCCCCAGGGTCACCTGCTAGTTGGACGTGCCCAGAACACCTACAAAGAAAGGCACCTGGGAGACATGCTAGTCAGATGTTGACATGAAGAATGTCCAAACTCTCTCTTCACCCTATCTCTAAAGCTGAGCCTATCAGAGGATGGGGAGGAAACTCATTTTGGGTGCTTGTATTCACAATCTCATTCTTTCAGTCACTACCCTATGATCATGGTTGTGGGTTGGAATGAAGATAGACCGGAAAATCAAGCCCAGTTCCAGTTCAGTTCAGCTTCCTCTTCCCCTCAGTGGTTTACTGTGGACACTTCAGCAGTCCACCGCCCGATCTCGCACTCGATTCTTCCATCACTAATGAATGAAACAGAGATACTTGAGCTCCTTCACTTCCTGTCAAACAAAATATGACTTGTGCTTATGTGTCCTTAAACCAAATTGGTATCAATCTGTCTTGGACGCTGTATTGGGTCCCGGTCTTGATTTGTTCACTGGAAGCTTCCACTTGAGCAGCTGCATGCAGCAGCTGCATGGTTGGTGGATATGATTGGTTTGTTATGATGGAGGCTTTGCCTCCTCCTTTCCCAATGTTTCCTGTCATTCCCCTTTTCTTTTGTGACATCTTTGTCTTGTTTGTCTCTCTTTCCAGCTTGGTCTAATTTGCTGCTCCAGTTTTTTGACTTTGCCACCACCAGCCCTGTAACACTCTGAACTATCTGTATTCTTTTGGAACTATATCCCTGTTTGTTTCAGCTTCGAACATATTGGTTATGCTACCGTTCACTATAACACAGCAGCTTTAATATCCAGTCTATATCTGTGACAAGTCCCTCCCTAGCTGCCTATTTTTACAGGAAACACATAAATATATTGAAGCAAGGGAAGACTGTGCATATCATGAATGTGCAGCAGGTATGAGCTGAGGCGTCACAGTAAATGAGGAAACAAAGTTCACATCCACAGCTCTGCTCCTCGTCCTGTAATGAGTCAGCTCTTAATAACCCCTCCCTCTTCTTCCTGCTCTCAAACACAGCGAGCTCCACTCTGTTCATGTGTTTCCTTGTTCCCTCCCCCTCAGATCTATAGTTTGGGGATGGGTGTAACCAACCTCTCAGCTGACAGGCTGAATGTTGTTTAGATCAGAGCTCAAACTTGTTTCAGCTATGAGGAAGCTAAACTCAGACAGCCGTTGCCAGTGAGAGGAGAAATGGCACAAAAAGGAGTTCAGCTGGACCGGGAAACCTTCTCTTGTCCGATCTGTCTAGATCTACTGAAGAATCCGGTGACTACTTCTTGTGGACACAGCTACTGTATGAACTGTATTAAAAGCCACTGGGATGGAGAGGATGAGAGGAAAATCCACAGCTGCCCTCAGTGTAGGCAGAGATTCACACCGAGGCCTGTCCTGATGAAAAACACTGTATTGGCAGCTTTAGTGGAGGAACTGAAGAATACTGGACTTCAAGCTGCTCCTGCTGATCACTGCTATGCTGGACCTGAAGATGTGGCCTGTGATGTCTGCACTGGGAGAAAACTGAAAGCCCTGAAATCCTGTTTGTTCTGTCTGGCCTCTTACTGTGAGAAACACCTCCAGCCTCATCATGATGCAACTCCATTAAAGAAACACAAGCTGGTGGAGCCCTCCAAGAAGCTCCAGGAGAACCTCTGCTCTCGTCATGATGAGGTGATGAAGATATTTTGTCGCACTGATCAGCAGTGTATCTGTTATCTCTGCTCTGTGGGTGAACATAAAGGCCATGACACAGTGTCAGCTGCAGCAGAAAGGACTGAGAGGCAGAGAGAGCTCGAGGTGAGTCGACAAAACATCCAGCAGAGAATCCAGGACAGAGAGAAGGATGTGAAGGAGCTCCAACAGGAGGTGGAGGCCATCAGTCGCTCTGCTGATAAAGCAGTGGTGGACAGTGAGAAGATCTTCACTAAGCTGATCCGTCTCATGGAGAGAAGAAGGTCTGATGTGAAGCAGCAGGTCAGATCCCAGCAGGAAACCGAAGTGAGTCGAGTCAAAGAGCTTCAGGAGAAGCTGGAGCAGGAGATCACTGAGCTGAAGAGGAAAGACGCTGAGCTGAAGAAGCTCTCACACACAGAGGACCACAACCAGTTTCTACATAACTACCCCTCACTGTCACGACTCAGCCGATCTACAGACTCATCCAGCATCAATATCCGTCCTCGGAGGTACTTTGAGGATGTGACAGCTGCTGTGTCAGAGCTCAGAGATAAACTACAGGACGCTCTGAGGGACCAACGGACAAACGTCTCACTGACAGTGACTGAAGCCCATGGTTCACTGTCAGGACCAGAACCAGAGCACAAAATCAGAGCTGAGTTCTTAAAATATTCACGTGAACTCACACTGGATCCAAACACAGCACACACACTGCTGTTATTATCTGAGGGGAACAGAAAAGTGACAAGAATAAAAAAAAAACAGTCTTATCCTAGTCATCCAGACAGATTCACTGACTGGCCTCAGGTCCTGAGTAGAGAGAGTCTGACTGGTCGTTGTTACTGGGAGGTGGAGTGGGGAGGGAATGGAGTTTATGTAGCAGTCGCATACGAGAATATCAGCAGAGCAGGGAGCTCATATGAATGTTTATTTGGATACAATGACAAATCTTGGATGTTACATTGTGACACAAACAGTTATTACTTTTGGTACAACAGTGTGCAAACTTCCGTCTTAGGTCCGCGGTCCTCCAGAGTTGGAGTGTACCTGGATCACAGTGCAGGTGTTCTGTCCTTCTACAGCGTGTCTGAAACCATGACTCTCCTCCACAGAGTCCAGACCACGTTCACTCAGCCTCTCTATGCTGGACTTCTTCCTTTACATTCTGGAGTCACTGCTGAGTTGTGTAAACTCAAATAGACACAAGTCATTTAAGGGTTAAAAATTTCATTTCTTCAGCTTGTTTTCTTTCCATCATTGTTACTGACAGCTGATTGTTGTGGCATTTTTTCACCTGTCAATCATTACATTGTGGGCGGTACTTTGCCCTCTTCTCATGGGTTGTTGTGTAAATGTTTTCCAGTGTTGCCAAAACTAGAAGTCTGACAGCTTCAGCAGTGATATCGTTGCGTGGACCACACATTTTCCTATGTTTCTGTGTATAAATTATTTCTGTCGAGTGACATTTGTGGCCACGAGAGCTGTTTGCAAACTGATTTTTTGACAAATGTTTCTCCCTCTCCACTCTAGCAATGATGTCATCCATTCTAGCTCTGGAACATTCTATCAGTACACACCCCTTGTAAATTTTGGCATGTTTTTTTGGCGATTTTTGTCAAAACCATTTGGCGAAACAATAGAAAAGTCACACCTCACCATTCCCGGCCAAGCTGGTTGTTTTGATCCCTTTTTTGTGTACGTGCGATCAAAACTGTGGGAGTAGGGTGCCGGAATTCCTGCAATACGTAAGAATATCAGCATGGGGAATAGTAAATAGAGCACCTTGCAGGCACACTCAGTTATATTTACAAACTGTCTTCCTTCCTTCTTCCTTCCTAAAAACGGCCCTGCAGGCTATTCCTGTGATTTACAGGTGGAGGTAATGCACCAAGAAACACAGCAATATGCAGGGATATGCTGGGATGGGCACTGAGGAAGACTGCTAGTAAGTAAACATGGATGGAAAAAGCAGGTATCAAACATGTAAGAAATGTTATGTGAGGAAGAAATGCATTCCATATTGCAATATGCAAACAACATTTGTTAGAGGTCAATGATTCACATAATGTGTTCTGGTGAAGGCAGACACGGAAGACTACAAGAAAGCTCCAGAGTTTTCTTTTAAGTTAATGATTCCTCCTCCTCTGATTATATATTATGATGGATGGATGGATGGATAAATTATGGATGATATTTTGACAGATATACATATTCTGTAGGCCAAACATTATGACAAATAAAGAGAACACTACTATTTGTCCTTTGCCAAATCTTCAGATATTCAGTTTCAGAAAATTCTCCCCTCTTGAACTATAATTGCAACACTTCACTTGATGGAATCCATTTTTCTGATGACAGATAACAGGTCTGAGTTACATTTATTCTGGTGAACTAATGTGTGGGCTGGCTTTCAAAAGCAAAGGAAATATGAATGGAATTAAGTCACACAGCTAAAGACAGTTTCAACCTTCACGCCTAAAAATGTGCGGGAAAGCATTCAGAGTAAAGAGCAGTTATTCTGTCCTCAGTGTGTACAAATACAGGCAAAGCTCACACAGAACATGAGAGCAGTAGTTTGAGTGTTAAATGAAGTGCAATAGCACACCCTAGTCAGCTGGATGAATCCAAACTGTGTTTATTATTTTCTTTGGGTTGTTTAATAAAATGCTTTCTCAGGCCTGACTTGTTAAAACCACAGAACTGAAGTCCATTCCATTATGCCTTTACAAATCTCTTTCATCTAGAGATTTTTTTAACTTCAAACGAGCCTAATTTAAAGCTCATTAACAGCAGCAAGCAACAGCCACTACACTGCTACTGTAATGCCGACAATACTTCTAAAGATCCTCACACACACACACACACACACACACACACACAGAGTTGGGGTTATGTGGGGCAAAGAAGCGTTGCCTAGTACAACCCCTTGAAATACAAAACACCTCTCGTCTAATCTAATTTTAACTGGAAATCAACAGCTGGGCAGTAAAACCACATTCTGATTTCAGTGCACTGAGATAAACTACTTAGACATTTGCTTTAGAAAATTGTGTGTGTGTTTCAAAAGGCCACCTGAACGTTAGAGCCCAGGTAAATTCAAAAGAACGTGACAGAGGTCAAACTGTGGCCACCTGCCGCTGCTGAAATGAGCTCTAAACAATTTTCCAGATGACTAACAGATAAGACATAAAAACACCTCAGCACTGTGTCTTGTAAATGATGTAAAGAGTACAGCCTAGACTTGATTTGGAGCAATATAAACCTGAAATGAATCAACATTTTCTCTGAAAACATCCTTTATGGAAAGCAAGACTAAACAGAATTAAGTGAAATATATAACCCAAGAAGCGCTCCACACAATGCCTTTGCTTTACAGCACTTTACATCTCCCCTTCTTGTTTGCTTGGAAAGATCAGCAGTTAGTGTTGGCTTTCTTTTTTGGATGGTGGGACTTCTTGTTCGCCATGCATAAGCAATTTGAAATTTAAAGTCCTACAGTGGGTATCCTCCAGTTGAGCATTCTCTGGAGCCTGGGACTGACAGGTTAGTAGTAGAGCCTGTACCAGGGTCAGGTCCAGCTGGCGGCAGAGAATGCGATGGTACCATTTCTTAGACTGTAGTATCAAAGACTCAGTATAATCCAAAAGATCCACTTACCCCGTGTTTGTATTGTACACTCACTTTGGGGCAAGAAACATCATTTCTCAAATGTGTTCAGGAAGGACAATTGACCGCCCATCATTAGTGGTCATCCTTGGTGGTCATGCCTTCATCACAGCATTGTTGATATATTGATATATGGCTGTTGTGTACTTACTGGAAATGATAATCAGTAAACATTTTACCACTTCTTCTTCTTCACTGAACTGCAACCAGGCAGAGCATTAGTGCCGCCATTTGAATGCCAAAACATAAATACAAATCTTCTTTCATCTTACATCTGTAAATAGGGGACGTTCACAGCAACTTCTTCAGCTCTAGCAGCAGAACACAATGTTCACCATGCTGATGGCCGCTCCCCTTCCACTACATAGCCAGAATGGCAACCACTGAGGGTGAGAAGCACCCAGTGTTCACACTCGACTCTTTGACCGCTATGAGTGCACCATCTGGATACTCACAGTCCACTGCATCTTGACATCAGTGTAAGTACGGAGGTATGCGATTAAGAAACTCTTAACACAGATCACACACACCCCTGTTAGCCTTAAACACAGCCATACAAGACCCCACTCCACATATTTTCTTTGTCTCTGTTATAATATATGTTTTATTCTCTTGGACGCTGAGCATGGTGTATAGATCAGAGACACACACATAGTAGAATATAAGCTGCAGGTTTTCATGTTGAAACATGAGATATTTACACAGAGAGATTATTTCATTTAGTTTTACTTCAAGACACGCTTTTTTTCACACTTTGCCTGAAAATCGGCAGTACGGCATCAACGCGGCACCAACGCGGGATGAACATGGGATGATGTAGGTTCAGTAGCTCTATTTCCTTCTTTGACTTAAATCGTGTTTTTGATATGTGTCATGATAAAACAAAATCACTAAATCAACTAGTGTCTTCTTCGGCGCGTAATCTTTCCCCACGTCTGTCTCACTTTTGAGTTTACTGCTAGACAGTGCCCCCCAGTGGCTGTTAGCCAGTACATTAGCCACACCTTTGTATAGGCTGCAGGGTTCAGAGTGTGTGAAAAAAAGTTGCAGCTTATAAAATGATGGTGCTTTTTTCTGGTAGGCATCAGAGTTCTTTTGTTCTTTCTTCTTGTTCATACATTTATTCTCAGTAGGTTAGATTATTGTAATGTATTCTCAGTAAAAAATCAATCAAGTTGCAGCTCATCCAGAACGCTACTGCTAGAGACCTGACCAACAGCAAGAAAATGGACCATATCACACCTGTCCTTAAATCTCTGCACTAAAATCCTGTTACTGGTCTACAAGTCACTGAATGGTCTTGGGCCTAAAGACATGTCAGAGCTGCTCGTTGGGTATGAGGCATCCAAACTGCTCAGGTCGTCTGTGATAGGTCTACTCAGTGTCCCCAGGGTCAGAACCACGCAGGCTGAAGCTGCATTTAGCTTCTGTGGTCCTCACCTGTGGAACAAGCTCCCTGAACACCTGAAGAGTGCACAAACTGTCAGCTTGTTTAAATCAGGGTTGAAAACATTATTCTTCACTGCAGCTTTCCCAGAGTGCCTGTTTTTACCACTTCACCTTCTGTATCTGCTGGTTGGCCTTTTTGCTTTTTTTATTGACAGAGACAGCTGAATAGTGACAGGAAATGTGTGGAGAGAGATGAGGAATGACACGTGGGAAAGGGCCGCACAGGTTGGGATTCAAACCCAGACCCCCGCGGCACAACTTCACATATGGGGCGGCTGCTCTCTCAACTGAGCTAACCACCATCCCAGGTTTTAATGCTTTTTAATCACATATTAATTTAAGTTGACAGATGCTTTGTCTGTTCTGTGTTTGCCTGAGTTAAAAGGGGACTGATTAGATAGAATGGGAAGAACAGGTAAAAGGGGACCTGTCGAGTCTTGGAGACTCAGGGGACCAGCTCGAGACTTGGAGACTGAGCTGAGTGGTTTGAAGGACTTATTTCATTTTCACATCTGGGAAAGGCGGGAAACATGAAATGAAAGATGAAATTGTTATTTGTAAATTGTTTCAGATGTTTTTTTCTTTTAATTGTTTTTGTACTTATATAGTGCCTTTCTAGTCTTCCAACCACTCCACCCGCAGGGAGCAATTTGGGGTTCTGTATCTTGCCCAAGGACACTTCGACATGCAGACTGGACGGGCTCGAACCAGGGATCAAACCGCCACTTTTCTGATTAGTGGACGACCCGGTCTGGCTCCGAACCACAGCCCATGTCATATTATATTGTGTGTTATTTGCCTCTATTATCTTGTTACTCAATGAGTGTTTCTACATGCACGCGTTGTGAATGCTGCTATCAGCTGTAGACGTGGTCCTTTTGGTTGAGGTTATTTATTTCAGTGCTAATCAGAGTTTCAAAAGAATAGTTTAGTGTATTTCATGAGACTCAAATTAATCAACTGGTAATAATTTCTCACTCTTTAGGCGTCGTGGCCTGAGGGGTGTTAATATTATTTATAATTACCTTTGATAGCCAAAATGAAATGATTGCAGCCACAGGAGGGTGGTGTCCCTTTAAACCATTTGCAATCTCTACAGCAACCTAACATGCATGCACACAGGTTTGGTAGGTAAATTGGCTAACTTGTTTACTTCATACACTGACCATCAGCCAGTAACTTATAAACTACACTGCCTAAATGTATTGCTAGCCTGTAACTACCTGATCTGGACTGATGGATGAGGACCTCTGAGCACTCTGGAACAGTTTTGAGTAAGACTGAATTTATGAATGCACCCACATTTTATACCTTGACTGTCAGATGACTAATGGTTACTTTTAATTATTAACTCATGTATAATTTAGTGACTGACAGATGAAATATGAGCAGTTGAAAACAGTGCATTACAGTCCTTGTATGTGATGTTTAGTTAGATGGTTCAAAGAACTGCTCACGGTTTGCATGTCAAAGACTTGTTGCTCCACAGACGATGCACAGCAGGCCTGGACTCTAGTGTAACCAGACTTTTTCAGTACCAAAAGTAGAACTGATAGATTTGAGTTTTTAAGTTTGAGTTTATTGATACAAATCTACTAGTCTTTAATAATTTAGGCTCAGGGCCCGTTTAATACCCAGTTTCAGTGTCCTCCCTAGATAAAGATGGCAGCATGTGAACAGAATTTGACTTATGGCTTAAAATCTGAGTCACATGAGGTCTAGTGTAATTGAAGATGCTAAAGAGTGACAGATATATGATGCTATTTATGCAGCATCACGTATGCGAGCTCATGTGTGCTACATTCCCAGTGACACTGTCAGACAGAAGATATGTCAGTAAATTATGTATATCCAGTTAACCTTGCTCAGTGGTCAGATGAGCAGCTCCAGGCTGAAGCTGCAACCGTTTAATACTGAAGGCCGCGTTTCCCATTTCCTGCTATATATTAAAAAGGCAGCCGCAGCTGATGAGAGACGGGAATGGAGATGTGTAAATTAGTTCAGAAGCAAACAGGTCTGGAGTCTGACTCTAATTTGAGATGCTGAGGTTTCCTCGCCCACCTCCTCCATCATCACGACATGTGTGTTTTGTAGTGTTTAAACCTCCATAACTACATCCATCTGATGTGAGTCACGTCATTCTTTGGGTATGTTCAGAACAATCAGTTCACACAGCAGGTTTAGAGATACATTTGTTTGATTTGAATGATTTAAATGTGAGAACACCATCATAAGATTGTCAGTGGTAGCTAGATTTTTTTGGGGGTGTTATCACAGAATAACAAGATTAATGGCTTTATTCCAGAGGGCACAGCTGTAACATGGCTGCAGAAGCTCCTAGACAGTGGTCTTGATTTTACCAGATGCACCACAGCATGTTTCAGACCTGGCTCTCGGTTCTGCTCCACTAAAAATACGTGCCTAGTCTATTTTTTGACAGAACCTGTGTCAAGTTACAGTGTAAATTAAGCTGGGCAGGAAGTTAGACATAGGAAAGAATTGTTTCCTCTTTGTCTGGTTTTATGATTGGGAGTCTGCACAGGATTATTTTGAAAACTGACTGGACTCTGTACATCGTTTCTAAGTCTGACTCTAGGCCGGTTTGATCTACTCTGTACGGCTTGACGTGGCTAGTCATAGTTTCCTTCAAAAATAGACCAGCCAAGTGGAAAACTGCTCCTAAGATGCACGACGACGTAAGCATTGTCTAGAATGGCATCACAGCCTTGCCCGGTGGAGTTAAGTTATAAAGTTATCACACTTCATCCATAGGGGGACAGGAATAGCCAGTCCAAGCAGGGTTGACACACTAAAAACTACATGCCAGTCTCAGGGTGGTGCTATAGGAATCCAAAGTCATTAGGATTCATCATCCATCATTTTACACCAAATGTTCTTTGCACAACTGCTGGTATTTGTACAAAATCTCAGCATCAAGCAGTTGTTGAGATATTTCAGTCTGGAACTTGACATACAGTATATCAAGACGGACGGCGTGTCTTCTTCTTCCCACTGAATGAAAATGAAGCCAAAATATCCTGCTTTGTCCTGATCCTCGCTGCCATCTTGCATTTGTCACTTCTTTTGGAATCTGCACAGCAGTGATCGAGCAGCATCGAGGTCCCGCCCGTACACCAGCCGACTCAATCATGAGCAGGTCAGTGATGACGTGAAATGCTACAGATAATGAATTCTAAACAAAAAGCATGGGCCTAATAAGAACGGCCTTAAAATGACAGGAACCATCTTTGGAAATCTTTTTTGTTTGTTTGTTCCTTTGTTTGGCCCATGTCCCATCTGCTAACATGCAGGAGACAGGCTTTGATATAGTATTATCAGACAGTGGACATGGTTTGGCTTCACTTTTGGGGAGCTGTCATGTCGTCCTTCAAACAGTCATTGGTCTGGACTAAACTTGTGAACTGGCCAACAAATGACTTTACCCCATAGATGCTAAAAACACCTACAGAGGGAAGCCGTGGTTTAAAAATCTGGCTGGACGTAATGACACACTCGGTAAGTTAGTCAAATAGATTCTGTGTGACCACCTGTTCAAACTTTTATTCTCAGTGTATTACAGTGGTTATACAAATGCACAAGTTGGACTTTTACTAAGGTGATCAGCCAAACCACTTTATAAATTTAGGTGTCTTAATATTACACTGCAACAGCTCCAATTAGCACTGCGATACAACAAGCCCCTTACAGCCTCTAATTGCCGGCCCACGTTTTATTACTTGTCCAATTGCCAGCTTTTATTTGTGCGAGTGTGTGTGTTTGTGTGTGTTGCCATGCTTGACACTGAGTGAAGGATCAGAGGAGCGAAGCAGATGTCTTTGTGCAGGTGAGATCAACAGGGAGGCTCGCCATCTGTGTCGACCATAATCCCTTTCACAAACTGTTCTCGCTGTTCCACAGGTTCAGGGAGGCGAGTTTCTTTGATGGGTCAACTAGGTGGACTTGAAAGACCAGACGTGCACCCACGACACACAATGTAACCATGAAGAGACCTTCACTTGCTCTGATCTGTTTTCAACCTGCAGCTTTATAAAATGA
>JALLKU010000105.1:0-50000 GCA_023373845.1 Nibea coibor
ATAAAGATGACGTTACCTTCACAGGACCAAGTGGCAGATGGACAATGTCAGTAACTAGAAGAAGTAGAAGAAGAAGAAGAAGAGATACTTTATTAATCCTGCATGGGGGGAAATTCTTTTTTCACTCAGTTTCTTTTACATGATTTTAAGGCACCTTGGCAGTGCCCAGGAGGTGAACTGGCACCTCCCCAGCTACCAATCACCTCCCATACTATGGTCCTGACTACTACTACTGCCGCCCCAAACTAGACTGTGAACATAGTGGAGTATTAAACAGTTAAAGATATTTTTTCTCAGGAGTTGGTGAAGACCAAACTAGAGCTCAAATGCTGTTAATTCTGCATAACTTCAAGCCTTAATATAATTTGACAGGTGGGTTAAAAAATTCACCCTCAGTACAGTACAGTCATGAACGGGGAAGTTAGCTACAGAGACCAAATATAATATATTTGCAAATATAATATATTTGTAATATAATAATAATAATAATAATTATATATTATGACACAATTTTTATGACGCTGTCTGTCAAAGCAACAACAGTCTAACGCAGCCTCTACTGGGGAGTAAATATTGTTGAAAATATCTGATCTGACACTTCATGACAAATTATGTCTGATAATGATGTAGTGATGTAAGTGAGAAGACTGTAAATTATATTTAGCAAAATTCTTTCCTTAATCAGATAGTCCACTCACTCTTAATACACACTCTATATATAAATGAAACGAATCATATCCATATTTACTTTTTTGAAACTTGTATTACTTGTATTACAACTTGATGCCACTGTAACTTCAGTAGTTACAGTTACGTTTTTTTTTTTGTCAGAACATAAACCTCACTTGGCTTTAAATGTGACATTTCCACAAAGGAGAGCTCCATTTTACATGTGTTTATTGGAGAATTCAAACATGGAATACTATGCCACTTACTACTTGTCAAGGTTCAATTTATTGTGCATGCAGTCAACAAGAAATCTTCCAACACAATCTTTAAACAAAACATTCAAAACAAAGGCGTGAAAATCTTTTAGAATTGTATTGTCATATGCTGCGTTCAAGTGTCACCCTCCATTTTGCCTTATATTTCACACATACGACACTCATACTTCCTCCTAAAATATTATATTTTACATGTGAACATCTGGTGATGTCTTGTGAAATATCTGGAAATTGACAATTGTGCCTCTATTTATCACATGTGGGGAAACCATGCTCCTTCATGGACACGTTTTATATGTGAATTCATTTTCATTACTTCTACTCATTTACTTTTGTTGCAGGCAAAACATCCATTTCATTTCATATTATAAATATATTCCATCTTCCACAACCACCTATCCTTATCAGAGGCGCAGGACGCTGGAGCCGATCCCAGCTGACATTGGACGAGAGGCGGGATAATTATAATATTCCTTTTTTTTTTTTTAAACGATAAGAGGGGTGAATTCAGGTTGACTCCCTGCAGGTTCTAGGGACACTGTAGTGCCAATGTGGAAACAAAACTTCCGCACTTTTTTTTTTTTATTTGAGCACATTAAATCAAAAACACACTGCTGTGTCTCTGTGACCCCTGCCCCTCCATCCTGTCCCCGGATCCCCTTCCATATCATTCACCTTTACACCTCCAGTCAGCAGCGTCAGCAGATTTATACATAGCCTCAGGACGAGGCGTGGTGCAGCGCCGTGATAAAACTTTTATCACAGGGAATTGATTGAGATAAGGACGCACTGCACATGAGGTTTATGTAACAGTCAGTGTTGACTCGCTGTGGACTCCAACCAGCAGAGTCATTTGGCTCCGGCTCTGTGGATGATGTGTTGGTCCAGAGAGAGAAGTAAACAAAGCAGAGAGGAAGGAGGGAGGACACATGTGAATCACACACACACGCACACACAGGGGCGTACATGCACACACACCTGTCCAATGTTTTCCCCAGCTGCGAGTACAGCCTGTTTCTCCCAGGGACTCTGAACGGCACTCACACTCCTCTCCGCCTCCACTATCATGTCCTCACACACAAACACATACACAGCCAGACGCACACGTGTACACACTTTTCTCCGTGGTTTAGAGATGTCACGTCTGGCTGAGTTTGAAGTGTATCTAAGGGGCTATGATTATTATTCTCCATAACACACACGCGCGCACACACACACACAAACCACACACTCTTCTCTGGAGAGCCTCAGTCGAGCTGGGGACTCATCCAGTATGAAGGCTGCAGTCGATGACTCTGCTCAGTGCGGTTTAAAGTTGCCTCAGGCCAGTTTGATCCAGACCTGTGCTTACTCTCTGCTCCACTGATCGTTCTACCTGCTACACACAACACACACAGACACACACACATACAAGCTCTGTTAACTTCAGGGACTCATGAGACAAAGAATACTCAACACAAAAACAACACAGGTGGTGGTGCACCGTCTATTTCCACAGCCATGTTCACATTCTATAAAGGATTTTGTTGATGTTATATTCATGATCACAGCTTCACTTTGATTTTTATATCCTGTCATACCTCACATTTTTAATTACATTTCCAACACTGTTTGCTTTAATCAGCTTTTGCACATTTTCCATTCCTCCACATGACTCTGGTGTAAACTTGACATCTGGTTTTCCCTTCTGGCCTGATGAATCCTTTTTTGCTGTCATACCTGTAATTACATGTTATAATTTACATGTTATCTTCTCCTATATCAATATTTTTTTTATTAAAATAAGCTAGGAATGTTTTTGCAGTGATATTTTGTAGACAAAGTTGCTCTTTAGTTAGACTTGAGGCATCTGAGTGAGTGAGTCTTTTTGCTCATATATACACTGAGACAAAAATCCAGCATGTTTAAAGAGAAATGTACATGGCCAGTGAATTCATTTGATGTGATTCTGTCTGCTTGACAGATGATTTATTGTCTGGTTTCAGCATCAAAGACATCAAGAGACTCTTTTGACTCTTTATAGCTCGACAGAAATGTAATTCATCGGTGGCAGAAAACCATGTTACATAAACTCTGAAACTGCCGTGGGCTAAAGTGTGTTTACATGAAAAAAATCCTCTGGATGTCAAAGATTTACCCTGTGACTCAAAGAGAGAAAGAACTTTTCAAACATATATCAAAGAAATTTGAATGTCATCTCACATTCATGCCAGTGTATTATGCTATGCTACTTTTAAAAAAAACAAAAAAAAACATAATGAGCTTCAATTTCATAACAGGAAGCAGCTGATGGTGTTTTTGTTTTTGTTGTTTTACTACATTTTTTTTTACAGTTGCTAACATTTCCTTATTCATTTTTCTAAACTCTCACACATTTCTCTTTACCAACATGCAGCTCAGCACAATACTTAATCATCATCATCCCAATATCACGTCCAAAATGCACCAAAAATATTTATATCTCAATCAACTTTTGTACCAGAACCCTGACAACATTTGAACACTTTGTCACTCTTTATATAATGACCATGAATATTACAGAGGACAACAGGAAGCAGTATAATTAGTGGCACTATGGTCTTTCTAAAGTAAAAGTTTTTTTTTTTTTTTTTGTATTTATTTAGATTACATTACAAAATTATTGCATGGATTGAGTTACTTTACAGTTTATTTGACAGAACTTAATCATAATTGCTAAAAATGCTTCAATAGGCTTCTTTCTTTGCAAAGAGTGCACAAAATGAAACTTGAAAATGTAACTTGAGTAACACCATATAAAACTATCCATTTTCACTATACATAAAGAAACACAGCACTGCTCGTCAACACTGTCTTGTGCATTGGGCCATAAGTTCCCATCCACATGACATCTTATGTCCTCTTCTTCAAATTCACCTGGGAAAGAATCTCTGTGCATGTCTGAACCATTCCTGCAGATCTGTCCAGACATCCAGCACTCATTGCATACAAGAGGGATATCTGATCATGTGGCTGGTGGTCATAAACTTTCCTCCTCCATATGGGGTTGAGGAATGGAGATTAAGGTGGAAGGAAAGGTGACACCATCTTGGGATGGGCTGTAAACCACTGTGTTATTGAAAGATAACAGTGAAACGCCATATCGTTTTGTGCAGTTATATAATGTTCTCCATTCTATTTCTTTACATGGCACATAAGTCTCAAAAGTAATCCACAGTTTAGTCCATGCTGACTTCTGTTGAATGTGTGAAGAGTTTAAAAAATGTGAACTCAGTATAGAAATTAAATTCATTATAACAACTGTATTAAACTTCAGCAAAAAAAAAAAAAAAATCAATATTAGTTCCCTGTGTGAAGACAGAAGGTTTCTAAATATTTAGTTGTCCACTCAATATTGAGAAGAACTAAATGTCCTCAGGACAAAGTGTCCCAGGGTCAGGTACAGATTAGTCACATCTTCCCTTAAGAGGTCATTAAATAGGACAAACAGCATAAGCCATGGAGTATGTTATGTTCACTGTGTGTGTGTGTGTGTGTGTGTGTGTGTGTGTGTGTGTGTGTGTGTGTGTGTGTGTGTGTGTGTGTGTGTGTGTGTGTGTGTGTGCGTGCGTGTGTGTGTGTTGCACCGGATCAGTAGTGGGAGATGGTGACACACTTGTCAGTTCAGCTTTGTTAACAGAACAAACATTGTGTGTTTCTGGCTGGCTCGGTGTGTGTGTGTGTGTGTGTGTGTGTGTGTGTGTGTATTACTAAAGCACTATTGGCAGAAATGACACAACACCTGCTGATGTTGACGTATGCCGTGCCACTCACTGGAGGCTGTAGGAATATATTTTCACAAGCTCTCTGTTACAATTTCCTGTCTGCTAACAGGTTCGTCAGCAGTGGCACACACTGTGGTGAGAGAGTCAAGCCACATTCCAACAATAATACCACTGAAAAACAATATGGAAGGATTTTCTTGCAGATTTGCGCACCATTACAGCTGCTAGGTATGAATGTGTGTGTACGTTTCTACACTTGTCAGGCTGATATTCACACACAGCTAAGCCCGATTATCAACCAGGCAATCAGTCCAAACCCTGAAGTTCAGTCAGAGACACGTGCTTCAAGGAGTTGAGCATTTACAGTTAATGGTTTTATAGTTAGATTCAGCAGAAAAGGCTCTGCTGTTTGAGCTCTCAAAGGATCCGAGCAGCAACGAGGATTCTGCTGACAGAGCAAGTCCCCCTTTAATAAACACACACATATGAAGATTATGAAAATATTAATAAAAAAGCTGATGAATGAGCCGCTGATTGTAAAGCATGAATGAAAAAGCTGATGCCAGTTTCTTCAACTTCAGCGCTCTGCCTGAATTGATGCTGGGCGCCATATATTCAATGAGCAATAAAAGAGAGAGAAGAGGAGCATCTGAAGAACTGGAGCCGGCGTGCGTTTGGGTTTTTCTACTTGACGCATGTTGATTGATTATCAAAATTATTTTTTGATTTGCTGTCAATCAGCTGGTCAAATAACTAAGTTGAGCTTAATTTGTTTACTCGGAGATAACTGGATCCAGCTGGTGGAGAGCCCAGGGGCAAACAAACCTCATTATTGCCCCAGAGCCAACAAGCTGGTTAATAGTTAGTTTGTAATTTGTTTCCTTTTGGAGAACAACAGATCGATATCACTCAGGAGCTGGGAAGCTATTTAGCTTATCTTAGCTAAGGACTGGTAGCAGGGGGAAACAGCTGGCCTGGCTCTGTGTAGAGTTTAAAATAAGACCTAGCAACACCTCTACAGTTCACTAACGAACATGTTGTATTTTGTTTGTTTAATCTGCACACAAAACTTAAAAACTACAAATGACATTTTGGGATTGTTAGGGGAGTTGTGACTGTTTCTTTCTTTGGACGGAGCTTAGCTAGCTGTTTTCCCCTGTGTCTAATCTCCATGTTAAAGAAACCTCTTGAGTTAACACTGTGCTGGCAGTGTATTCTGCATGTTTGCTAGCCCTCAAGGTTACACACTATGCATTCTTTTGTTTGTTCAAAAGATAACTCCACAGGGCACCTGTAAGCTAGACTAACCTTGTCCCATGTCCCGCTCTGTAGTGAAAATAAGCAGAAATGTTGAATCATTCCTTTAAGCAAAGTTTTGCCAGTGACCTGAATTCCTGTTCCTTTTCATGGTTTTATGAGAAATGCTTTTAGCACAGGTGTCAATGAACCAGGAAGATTTTGTACACTTCACATTGTTGCTGTACATACTTTTTGCATGCATTGCATTTTGCATTTGATGAAACTCTTCCTCCAGCTGATGAGTTAGCCCTCATTTCATCTCAATCGGTCAATTCACTTTCTGCTACAAACTCCTGTTGCAGAAATAAAATATTTAATTTACCTGTCCTGTAGAAGACGTGCAGGGACAGTTACTAAAATATGCAGAAAGCCTGCAGACAGCTGTTAAGGACATAAAGAATCCTCACGGGCTCAGTGTGTGTGTGTGTCTGGTGTGTGTGTGTGTGTCGAGGGGATAACCTGCTGGGATCGAGCAGCAGTGACACCCTGATGTATTGCCAGGCCTTGAGCGTAATCGTAAGGAGAGACTTGTGTGTGTGTGTGTGTGTGTGTGTGTTGGCAAGGTTTGTGAGGTGCAGTTGCAGAAAATAATAAAGAAAAGTGAAGGAGATGAGAACAACAGAGAGGAGTGGAATGTATTTAGATTGGCAGTTAACATACGACACTAAATCTTATCTGTAACCGGTACCAACTCAGGTGTGTGTGTGTGTGTGTGTGAAGGGAACAGATGCATGTGTGTGTGTGCGCAGCAGACGTGCGTGGAGGTTATCAACTATCCAGAGTTTTACAGCCTGTGTTAAAGCGCTTCCACCAGAAAAATGTTTTGATCCGCTGCCACACATGGTTAAGCATTCACCACCTGACTCTGCTTCGTTTCACACAGCGGCCTGAGGGAAAAAGACAGAGAGAGGCGGTGCAAGAGAAAGTCCAAGCTGTGGAAAAAGAGGTGTTGAACTGGTCAGGCATGCCTGCCCTCACCTCCACGCTCACTCTTACCTGCCCCCAGAGCTCCCTAAAGCAAATACACAGGATCGCTTTTTTTCCCTTCCAGGTTTTTTTCAACCTGCATGGACATTTGCTTTCTTTCCACTTCCCCTCTGTCTCTGTCTTTTTCTTTTCTTGTTTTTTCCCCCTCATTATCTGCCTCAAACCCCCTCCCTCCCTCCCTCTCTCACTCCCTCTTTCTCTCAGTGTATCCACACTCCTGCAGCAATGGGAAATCCTTCAAAATCCATAATTCACGCTTCACTGCTCCTCTCCCTCTCTCGTCTCCCACCATTTCTCCCTCTGCAGGCCTCTGTGTGTGTGTGAGTGAGAGAGAAAGAGAGAGAGAGAGAGAGAGAGAGAGAGAGAGAGAGAGACCTGAATGTAGATGCAAACCCCTTGTGGAAAAATACTAACAAACACATTATTCTGCACACACACGCTCGCACACAATCTCACGCGCATTTCCAGACACACATCTTATTTACATGTACTCACCACACATTACACTCTTATGCAAATAGTTGCTCATTTTAATGATTCTCTATGCAAAACGGGAGAAAATATTTTAATGATACTGTATGCAAATGAGAGAAAGATTTCCACTGACACATGCTGCACATGAGAAATAGTAGTATATCAAAGAGAAATCCATGGCACGCAAATTTAAATTCATGTAAAGTCTGTCCAAACCTGCTGGGTGTGCAGGTCATTTGGGAGAGATTCAGCACACCAAAAAAAATCACAACAAACTGGTTCAAAGCACAATGTGTGTGTGTTTTTTTTCCGTGAGTAGAAGGATAATTTGCTCTTTAAGTTCTTTTTATTGTATGTATGAAAAATGAATTCCCAGCTCGTCGCAGAAGCTTGACTGTTATTTCAAAAATAGGACAATCTGACAAAATAGCTCCTTGTATGATAATAAATCTCACTGTTGAATAGAGGTTATACATGCTGTCTTAAATCCTTTACTCAGAACATATTCTTTTAATGATAGGCCTTTTTCACAGCAGACATTTGGACGTGCCCTAGTTGGAAAAGCACATCTCCCTCCTTTAAAGGATCCTTTCAATTTATTTCACCATTATATTATACTAACCAAACTGATTGCTGAAATCTGCGAACAATAGCTTCCTAGTGCAACTTTGACCCATTTCACTTACTGTAGTTGTGTGCCCACAGAGGTAATTACAGACATTTTGGTTGTACATACTTTTGGTTTCACCTCCAAATAAAGTGGTTTAGATAATCTGCCTAAAGTGCTTGTTTACAACCTGTCTGATCCTCTGGCCACACACTTAATTCTAGCAGTGTTGCAGTGTTTCCAAATTTCAGCAATTACTTTGTCATAACTGATAGAAATGATGGACAAACATGCCAAAACAAAAGCCATATCCGAACAGAGGTCAGCTGTGATGAAATGATAGAACACTTTCATGACTTCTTATCCATGTGGCCTTCAAAGTTGAGATCCTTCAGTTTGCCAAAGTCTCATTACTTTAGATATCTTTAGGCTTTGTTGCTAAATATTTTTCAGATTATCCTAATCCTCCCCTTGAAGACCTAACATATTCACTTCTTAATGTGAACCCGTTTAACAAGAGTGCAGTTTCCAAAATATATAATGTAATTCAAAACAGAAACAGAAAGTGTTCTTGGAGAAACAATCCAGTGGAAATTTGGGCACTTATACACAACTCTTCTGTCTGTATTGTGGTTGTTTAATTCAATCTAAATAGCCAGTAGCCAAGCTATATCCTAACGTCAGCCCAGTATGCCCCAGATGTCAGTATTCCCCGTCTCCCTAGGTCATATGTTCTGGTCCTGACAGTCTCTGCCCCATTTCTGGTTTCTGTTTTTCATCACTGTCAGCAAGAGGTGATAAAACAATTACTCCTAACCCTCTAACTGCAATTCGATTGCAGAAATTGATGTAGTCAAAGATGGAAATGTGTGTGTTTCAGCTCCATAAAAATGTGATTTCTTTTGCACAATTACTTGCTTGTTGCCTCATTCTGCTTGATTAAAATGAAAGGAGTCGTCCTACTTTTATTCAGTAGATCCAGGAAGTGATGCTACTGTTGAATTTGGAGACAGTTCAGAGCGCTCTATGTGAATCAGAGGAGAAATAACAAAAGCCCGGTCATCATATTACACAGGTCGAAAACTTGTCTCTAACATGAATTCACTTGGTATGCTCATGACCACCGACAGATGCACTGAATAAAGAGAAACACATGTAACTATGGCACTGACTGACTACTAATGTCATTTATTTTCTTAAACTGACTGCTGCGTTTTACTATATTTTATATTTTATATTTATTGAATTATTATACTATTATTTTGTCATGTCATGTCATACACATCTCGTGTAAATCCACATTTATGATTTATTTGGAGGGTGGGATAGAAAAGAGGTAATACTCAATACTCTATACTCAATACTGATACTCAAACTCAAGTTGTAATAAAGTGAAATTATCCTTATTATCCTAAAGTCTAAAGTCAAAGATGGAAATAATCATCTCTCTCTACATACCATATGTAAAATATATAGTCTACATATATATAGTCTATATTCTTTTCACATTATACAATATATTCTTTCTGTCAAACAACCTAAAACACACACACACACACACACACACACTGATTTGTGTCATAAATCAGCAGGCTCTCCGAGAGGGCCGGAAACCCAAGGACAGCTCAGACACGTGGAGCAGACACGGCCAAGACCTCCTGGTCCCACGCCATCCTCTCTCCTTGTGTGTGTGTGTGTGTGTGTGTGTGTGTGTGTGTGTGTGTGTGTGTGTGTGTGTGCGTGCGCGCATGTCTAAAGTGTTTGCAAGAGTGTGTCTGTCCATATTTATGGCTGCCTCTGAATGCTCATTCCCGTGTGTGTTTTCACAAGCTTGTGCACGTTTATCTGCGTCCGTTGAGGACGTGCACACGCGTGTGTCCAGTGAATGTGTGCTGCTGTGTCTCGCTGCCAGATCGGCCTCTCTCTCTCTCTCTCTCTCTCTCTCTCTCTCTCTCTCTCTCTCTCTCTCTCTCTCTCTCTCTCTCTCTCTCTCTCTCTCTCTCTCTCTCTCTCTGGTCTGTGTGGACTTGCACAAGGCCTCTAAGTTATGAATCTGCAGACAGCCCTCCCTCTCTGGCCCCTCAGAAACTCTCCACTCCACCACTTGGCTTTTGTACAGCCAGAGGATTCAGCCATGTGTGTTATGTGTGTGTTATGTGTGTGCATATTTGTTTGCATACTTCCATGTTAGTCTTTTGTGCACTTGCGTCTTTGTCTGATGTTTATTCCAGTCATTTTCCCCTTCACTCGTGCCGGTTTTATGTGCCTCAACGACACACACACACACTAAACACGCACTTAACGAGCTTTTGATCCCCAAATGAGCCTGACCCCCGTTAATGGCCACCTGTTCTGGGCCTTATGGGGGAACGTGCTGTAGCCAAACACCATGTTGTTTAACATGATTAACACACAACAATGTGGGGGGGGGGCGTAGGATGGAGTGCACGTCAAAAGGAAGCTATTGGTTTTTAATGATGTTTTTCAGCCGCTAACTGACTCCATGCAGCAGCACAGACTAGAGAGCATTGAAATGAAGCAGCAGCAGGAGAGCGTCCTGTTGTCTTTTGTGTGTCTGGATGGGACGGCGAGTTATTTATGGGGTCTTTAACACACTGAGGGGACAGGGAGGAGGGCTGGAGAGGTGAGCAGAGCGTTGGGTGGAGAGGACGGCTCATTCAACAGAGCTGGTGCCAAAGCAGCACAGCTTTTCTCCGTCTCCCTTTTCAAAATTCCTTCTCATTCGCGCAGCTCCCTCCCTCCCTCTCCTTTTTTCTTTCCCTTTTCCATCTCTCGCTCTTCCATACTCAGTACTTTCCACAGATCTGAGGGATAATTCTAATTTTTCCTCCCTCGGCTTCTGAATAAAATCTAATTTCTCTCAGGTCCACTCCTGCTAATTTGGCATTAATGCTTTAATCCGGTTTCCTTCTCCTCCACCTCTCTGCAGCTCTTTTACTCAGAGTGAAATTCAAGTGTAATTTTAAAATCTTCCACTGGATCAAATCTAATTTTTCTCACCATTCCTCACACTAATGTGTATTTAAAAAGATCTGATGCTTTATTTTCTTTCTGGTGATCTCCCTTTTTTCTGGTTATCCATTCCTCTCCTATCTATGGATCTCTGCTCCTTCAGCAGTACGACAAGTGGAATTTTAAATATTACGTGTTGAAAGAGGAAGGGAAATTTTCTTTGGAAAAACATCGCATGAGATGAATATCATTTCAATTTAATTTATTGTTTAAAATTCAGCATTTTTGAGGCTGAAGCCTGAATATGGAAGGAAGGAAAGTTTTAAATTCAAACTAACATCTCTGGAAGATTTCCTTTTCGCTCTTTGTCATCTCTCTCTTTCTTCTCCCTTGTTTTCCATCTCACTCTCTCTTTTTGTCTCTTTCCACTTTATCTCTCACCCACCCACCCCACCACCCCTTTCTCCCTTCTCCCCCCCATCCTCTCCTCCACTGTGTAACCAAGGGTGCAAGATGTCTGGTCACAGAAAATGTTCCCACATATCAAAAGGCTCCTGGGTTCTGAGTGGAAGCGGCCAAGAGAAGGAAAAGGTCAAGTTGAATACAGTGGGTGAGGATAGAGGGATGAGGGCAGAGCTGTGAAGAACGGTGATTAATACCAGCAGCAGAGAGGCAGCAGCACTGAAAGGGCACTGAGAGCAAGGAACTAATACTGCACTGCTTTGTCCTTTATTTCCTCTATGAAATATCCATTCAGAGCACTTCTCTATTGTCTATTAATGTTTTATGAGCAACTTCATTTTTGTTAGATCTATGCTTTTGATGCTGCAGCCCTGAAACCCCTCGCAGAAACATAAACACTTTGTAATTTTGCAGACAGATATATTGAGTGTAAATGCGTTGTTTGTTGTTTATCACCATCTCAAGGTGTTTTATTGATTTGCATAAAGAAACAACAATATTTTAAAGGCTGTAGCTGGAATTATTTTACATTTTCTAAGCCAACAATCTTTGGACTTTTTATCCTGCTCATTCCTTAGATACTGAATTTTAAAAATGGTTCATAAATATATATAAAAAGTAATGTCCTCAAACAGCTGGGTTTTCAGCGAGCATTACTCAAACAAGAGAAAACGGTGTATTTGTTGGGGACTGTTTATCACAGTGGACTGATAGACATTCGCCTCATTATTGAGTGTTTACAGCAGCAGGATGCTCTGTCAGACTGACGTACTCATTCTCGTAAAGGGACATGGCACTCACAGTTTCTGTTGAAATGTTGTCCTTTGAATTTACTGTTTGAATGAGATTATAAGAAGTAAATCCTGCAGAAAAAATAAATTAGTATGACGATCACCCTCCACCTTCCAGTGGTTCTCAAAAATTCTCAGCGTGGCAGCCATTTTCATTCTTTTATTCAGTCATTTCTCTCCATGTTCTCTCCCTTCAGTCTTGTTCCTCCGCATTATGTAGCAGCCTCAAAAAAAAGAAAAAAAAAAATTCAATTCAATCATAATAAGCAAATTTGCTCCCCCACAGGACAGCATTGAGTGGTGCGCAGTAACAGTGCAAGGTACTCCAATCAATGGCCTTGTTCCCTCAACACAGGTCGTAATTTGCATGACATTGGACGAGTTAGCAGATAGACTCCCTCTCTCTCTCCCTCTCTCTCTCTCTCTCTCTCACAGTCACAAACACAATTGCATGCATATTATGATCACACACAAACACACAAAAGACAAAGATATTCAGGCATAATGCTGGCACACGTGGGCTCTCTCACACACACACGCACACAAAGTGAGAGAGGAAAAAATACAATAAAACCGAAGGCGGGTCGTCCTTATGACACATGGATGTGAAGTTTCCACTGAACATTAATCCAACTTACTGCAGCCTTCATGTGATCTGGTTCCTGTCTGCTGCTGCGGCTGGTGGGTGGATAATAGACTTGGACTGGTGCGCATGCGTGTGTAGGTGTGTGTGTGTGTGTTTGTGTGTTCTCCAAATCATCAGTTTGTTGATGAGTGCTATGTAATTTACTGATTGCTAAGCCCCTCCCCTAAATAGCAGTCCAATCATAGCTTAGTGACCGTAACTAGGCAAGGCAGGTCTGTCAGGCTTTGGAGTTTCTAACACCTTTAAAGCTGTGTGTGTGTGTGTGTGTGTGTGTGTGTGTGTGTGTGTGTGTCACTATATTGACTAAAGAGTGTGGAGGTTGATTTGGGTTTTTTTTTTAGCCTTTGCAAACTTTGTGTTCGTCTGCTCTAACATAAGCTACTCATGTTAGCATGCATACAATCTAGAGTTATTTCCAATACCAAGAGACAGAGTCTCAGTGAAATACACACTCAATACAGACCTGATGTGTAATGGTGCGTCATGGTGCACTTCATGTGAGAGTTAGTGCCCATAACGCACATCTGAGGTATCAGACACACATTAGAAGTGGTCATGGCATGTTCTAGGCAGGGCAATGAATGTAATAAAGTTGATGCATGTTGGTCATGGGAAATAGGACAAACCTAATTGACTAATTGAAAACCCCACTGGGCACATGTGGGGTTTTGCTGTGGTGATGCTGTTTTGGTCCATCGTTCAGATTTGTTCATGTTTCTTGGTTCATGTGCTTCATGTGTAAATATGGTTCGTAGTTAAACTGTCTCCGTTTTGGCTGTTTTAACAGAAGTTTTATTTTGAAAATTGACTGGGTTTTTTTATGCTGTTTCTGTGTTTGTCTTCCAGTCAGCTCAAGCTGCTCTGTACAGCGTTCGTCAAAAATAGAACAGCTGTGTATTCTCGGCGGAGCCAAGCAGAGGCGCTTCTGAAACGGACCACGGCATTTCCAGTGGGGGTTTGAAACATTGACTAGAACATCTCATCAATGCCCAGTGAATATTAGCTTTAAGGCACCAATCCATGATGCACATCAACATACGGTCAGTATGTTGACGGCTTACATAGATGACAGTGAGCTCTGAAGTGCCACCAGTGTGTGCTGGCCATACGGGTTAAAGAGAAAAAGCCAAATTCACAACAGGCACATCCACACTGAGTGTGAGCCAGTCTATCAGAATCCATAGTAACATTAGCAGACAAAATGAAACAGCAGCTGTACTGCATTTTATTGCACTTATGGAGTTTACACACGCTTTCCTTGAATGATTCATTTTAATATTTGCACTGAGGCCTTTGTATTTAGCTTCAACAAGGGGCTATATCAGAAAATGCAGTTTGCCACCAACGCATTTATCAAACCATAATTAGCTAGCTAACTACAGCTGATTAAATCTGCCAGTGACAGTTGTCACTTCAGTCAAAGTAAACGGTTGCCGGTTACAAATTTGCTTTCTACCTCAGTCTGAAATCAAAGACCTATTGTACTAAAAGTTACTATTGCGAGTGGTAATTCTGCCACTGTTGCCATTGTAAGCAGCTATGTGCCATGCTAGAAAGGAAAGCTTGACAGGCATAGCAACAGTAAGGGAGGCGGGGCCTAGAGAAAATTACAGATAGACAACACACACACACACACACACACACACACACACACACACTTCTGTCTTCCTCCTCTGTCTAGCAGGTGAAGGGCAGAGGCAGAGAAAGGGTTTGTGCACGCGGCAGCTAAGTGGCTCAATGTGCTATCGACTGGCTCACCGTGGCAACCTGCAGAATTCCACCGCCTCCCCACAAGCCTGGCAGACTATCTGCTCACCCTCCCTTCCTCCTTCCTTCCCTACCTCCTTCCTCCCTCCTCCCTTCCTCCCATCCCCCACTCGAGCAGCTCCAGGGAGGCAGTGACGTGGGAGCTCCCAGCTCCGAGAACGGAGAGAGAAAGAGAGAAAGAGGCATGGAAAGAAAGCCTGGCAGGGAGTGAGGGTGAGGTGGGAGAGAAAAGACAGAGCTGCCGCACTACTGAGAGAGAGAGAAGGAGCAGGGAAGAGAAAAAAAAGATAAAGATCCTCCCTCTCCCAGCTCTCGTTGACAATGACACTGGGAGAGTCATTTCGAAGCAATGAGCCAGAAAACGCAGAGCCGCCGCTGCCATTCATCCTCCTAAGCACGACACTCAGTCATCACCACACCACAATCACATTCATCTCAGAGAGAATAGAGCCGGCTTAATAAAATCTATGGCAGAACGCTGGTATTATAAAAACTGCTTATTTGAATGCAGTGACTCATACTGATATAAAATAATAGCAATGTGGATCGGGATTGTGCGACTAGTCCAGGCTGAGAGGCTCTCTCCTGATCGAATTTTACTAAAATTGATTTAAGGGAATAATTTCTGTGTTTGTGAAAATGTTATACCACAATTTAATAAATTATGTTTTGTGGATATTTGATTTATTTATGAAACATGGAGCCAAGCCTGCACAGGCTTACATGAAACTTAACAACAAAAACATACAAAGTCACGGTCACAAATCCAAAAAGAAGACATTTTTAAAACACAACTTACATGACAGAGAGGTCATTATTATGATTATAGAGAATTCTTTCTGGGCTGTCTTTGTTGTGTTTTTATTCAAAAGTCAACTCAACAAACACAACAAAAAAAATCAGGCTTCATTCAAGTCATTTTTTGAATATTTGGCTCCTTAACTATCTGGAATGTAAAACAATATGAAAAGAAATACATTCTAAGGAAATTATTGATACTGATGAACCAAGTATTCAAGTTATTGTATATAAAATGACCCAAAAGTAACTACATCCATGGCAGTAAAGTGTCACATCACTTATCCTTCTCCAAGTAGGACATCTTGTAATTGCCTGGATTGAATATTCATGTCCCAGCTAGCAGCCCTACTCCACTTTCTGTTTCTCTCTACAAATAATCAAAAATACCATTTCATTTCCCCCAAATCAGCCCCAGGTCATGTGCTGACGATGAGATGGAAAACACAGCGTGTCGTTAAGCTGCCAGCTAATCAGTGTTGGCTAGTAATCCCCCCCATTTTCCGTCATGTCTTCCAAACAGGCCCCTTCTCTCCCTCCACCACCACCACCATCACTGCTACTGCTGCTGCTGCTGCTGCTGCTGCTGTAGTCAGCCCGCGAGATGGATGGCACAGCCCTAATCACCCCCTGCAGTGCACTGTCAGCATGGCTGCAGGCCGCTCTTAACATTTACACCACATGATCACACACGCACACACAATAAACACAAGCCAATAAGTGAGAAAATCTACTCTCACTCCACTCCTCTTCTCGTTTCACATCCTTCAGCCTCCACCTCCCTCCCTCCGCCGTGCCCAAGGCCCACCGCACACCACCACTTCTCTTGCTGTCACCTTGGATGGATTCAGTGGGATGCGGCTGTGTCCTGAGGGCTGAGGGAGACAGTCCTCCTCCTTCTCCTTCTCTTCCTCCGCCTCCTCACGGGCGCCTTCCTGCCGTTATCTCCAGGCTGGAGTCTCATCAGTCTGCACAGTAACTCTGGCTTCCAGCTGCCTCACCAGCAACTCCGACAGGGGAGAGGGCTGCCAGAGGAGCCGGAAGGGAGGCCGCTCCTATATCAGCATCCTCTCATGTGGCCGGCTTCAAGGTTACTCTCAAGGCATGCTTTCAGTCAAGTCTGCATGGAGGCACACACACACACACACAAACAAGCTCACACACAGTGGTTGGCATTAATTTTAGTCTTAGAGAATTTTAGTTTAGAGAGTCAGGAGTGCAGATTTCAGCGCAGTTTGCACCATTTGGAACGGTTTCATTGTTGTTTGACTGTGTGTAGCTGGTCAAGTGTAAACAGTATGATGTGCACACATCACTGCAGTGCAGCTACAATGGAAACATTTTCAGCATCTTTAAACATTTACAAGAAATGTCAGGTTCCTGCGTCACTCCCTCTAAATCAAAGACCAGGCCTCCTTCCTACACTTGTACAGTGACCTTTAACATTCATATACAGGAGGAAATCAATCATAAAAGAGGCACACAAACTCAGAGGTGTGTCAGTAGACCAGGGGCTGTATTCATCCAACTGTTTAAAGCAACATTTTTTAACCTTAGGATAAAATCCTTCTATGCTGGTAGACTACAACCTAAAGACAGGGTCACACTGTGAGGGATAACTGGAGCGGTGTTTGACAGCCAACAGAACAACTGCAGGGAATACTATCTGCACCTCACCATGAAACTGTGCAAACTTTATCCGCTGAGGAAAATTGTGAAATGTGGTTGGAGGCTAGACTCTGTAGGCGTTCTCAAGTGTGAGAAATAAACCCCTGGTGAAGCCCAGGTTTGCCGCACGTCATATGTCCTCTGTAATTTGATTACTTGGGAACTTATCACGTTAAATTACAATATTAACTCAGCTGGGAGCCCTGTGTTAGAGTCCTGTTTTAAGGGCTTTATGGTTTTAGTTGATATTGTCCTCCCTGTAGGGTATGTTCCTAAATAAAGTCATGTAAAATCAAATTACTACAAACTAACACAGATTGGCTCCAACTAAGCTAAGTGTTGGTTGCACTGGACTTCCTTTCTTCCTTTATAGGATCTCTGAGGGTACAGGGTACATACACATTGGACAGAATGTTATGTTTGGCATCTGTAAGGCCCAAAAAGTACACCTAAGTCCTCCCCTAACAGATTTAAGTAGTTGACAGAAAACCTTTGTTAGAAAACGGAGGTGTGGCGCTTGAAAGACAAGAGGATTTACAGGGAGGGGAGGTCTAGAGAAAGATGCTATCAACTTGGATTATGAAAAGTGAAGCGTCCAGAATTTTAGGGCTTGACACATACTAGTTATGATATGTAAGCAGCTGCTGCTTCAATTTTGGGACCGCAGTCGCATTTTCCTCAGAGTCTCATGAGCCACAGAATTTTAAATCGCTGCAGTACTCCATTAATAACCTTTTCTCCTTCTATTTCACGTGAAAACACTTGCAGTGTTTTGGGTGATGACAGGACTCTATTGTTGTGCTTATCTGATGTGAATCCCTGAAGCTGTGGAGAAAAAAACAGCTGCCGTCTCTATGACTGTTTCTCGTTTTATCCGCTTTTAACCATCACATCAAACTGAGCAACTTGTTCTGTGCTACTGATGGACCTGCGTGCCAAAAAGTCTACAGTTTCCAAGTTTCCAAGGGATGGGAGTATGATGGAGTGTGGGTGTGGAGGATGTCAGGGAGAACAGTCTTCTTCTGTCTATCCTGCCTGCCGTTGTGGTTATTCTTGTTCTTAGGGTACCTGAATCTCATCTTCTTCGGACCCTTTTTGAATCTCCAATCTTAGCCAGTCTGCTCTTCTCTGAAATGCTTCCCAGCTGCTTCTTTTTTTTATAGTCCTCTGCTTTTCAGTGAACTTGTTTTCGGAGCTTCTCTTCTCTTTTGAAGAAGGGCTTCTTTTTGAAGGCTTCCTCTCTGGTGGCCAGCTGCTTTGTGAAGCGCCTCCTCTGTTGCAGCCAGCTCTCTCTGGAAGCTTGTCTCCAGAGTGTCACGTTCGGTTTTCCACACATCCTCTTTCCATTTTCCATCCTTTGGCTCTCCCCTCTCTCTCTCTTTCTCTCTCTCTCTCTCTCTCTCCTGATATGTGGGCAGGTCCTTGAGGCCCTTCTCTTTTACTTTCAGCTGCCCCTCAAGGTGGCTGCTGCTTTGTAACTTCCCTCCAGTTTTGAGGATGGAGTTGTAATTATCTTTCTCTTCCAATTTCGCTACAGCCTCACTTGTTTCGATGTTTCAATTCAAATAATCAATGAATTAAGTGTTAATAAGATGGATGATAATGACATATTGGGTAAAAGGTTATTTTCAGGACAATTTTGTGTTATTT
The DNA here is from genome assembly GCA_023373845.1 of Nibea coibor. NCBI lineage: Eukaryota > Metazoa > Chordata > Actinopteri > Sciaenidae > Nibea > Nibea coibor. Next base: position 18,810 of record JALLKU010000105.1, read on the forward strand.
TCTACCATTTCCTTAATTTCAAACAGTTTGTGTATCCAGATACAGACCACATTTCTGTCTACAATGTTTCAAGGTATACTGGAAGATGATTTTACCATTAATTTAGGTCTTAGTTTGCTCAGCTGCAAACTTCATTAAGTTTGTTAGGTAAGATTGACATAAAACTCAAATCTGTAAGTTAAATCAGTCCATTATTCATTCATCATAGCATAAAACATGAGATAAAATTTGAATCACATGCTGAAAAGCAGCTGTAAAGGCTGTTTTACGTCAGTGTGTTTTAACATTGATGGGAGAAAGTATCAATGTTAAAAAAAAAGGTTGTCAGGACTTGCGAAAACTGTGTCAGTATAAGAGACTATTTTGAGACTGCTGAGCTTTAAATCATTCGGCCGTCTGGTTATGACATGCTACAGCTCTGTTGTTCTTGGCATCCCTCTGTGTAACTTCCTCACGTGCTCTTATTTTCCTGGGATTTCCGCCAGCCAAATGGATTCCCTGCCTGTTTTACCTAGACACACCTGTGTGTATGTGTGTGTGTCTGAAAGGTTCATGTACCTGTCTGCTCCCCTCTTGACCTGCTGACCTGACCATCTAATGAAACCATGTGTCCACTCCAAAATCCAGACTCCACTCAGCTGTCATCTCTGTCTCTCCTCCAGCCTCCCCATCACACGTCACCTACGCTGCTCCCCGCCAGACGCGCAGTTGCGCCGCTTTCCGTTGGCACAATTGGTACTGGGAAGGAGCGACAGACAAAGAAACCCGGATGGACGGATGCTGCTGCGCAGAACAACATCTCCCAGGAGTCATTTGGTGGAGTAATAACAGGCCAGTGAGTGTCAGTTTATGGTTCAACATGTTGTTGTCCACTTGGCTTTGTGTTTTCATTTGCTGTGCCAGGAGCTGAGCTGGTAATGGAAAGTGCAGCTGATTGGTTTCATAAACCAAACGCTGAAGTCAATATTCACATTCATAAACTCAGCTGACTGTGAGTGAGTCAAGCAGCGGAATAGAGGCACTGTTAACAGCCAATGGGCCGTAAATAGATGGAAAATTCATTGATATGATAAGTAGTTTCAATTTGTGTGTGTGTGCATATATGTGTGTTTGTGTGTGTGTGCAAAATGTAGGCCTATGAATGAGGTTTAACCCCACGTCACTATCAGCGCATGATCCATTATGTAGACCTTTGCTGCAGTGAGTCACAGAGTGCAGCGGTCACTGCTCGTCAGTCGTCACTGCTACCTCTGACGTTCACACACACACACAGAAACACACATCTTCATCAATTACATGTCTAGATAAGAGTCTGAGTCACTGTGATGCACACACACACACACCCTAGTCTAAATGCACAGGAGACAGAAGAACAGCTTGTGTCGTGAGCCCGGGCGCTGTTGACGTAAGCACGAGGAACTCGGGCAGAAACCTCTCATGAGACTCAGTTCACCCATGAGTCATGTGCACCTATTAACTTCTACGTCATTACACTCCAGATAAAAATAACTTCATTGTCAGCGTCACGTCTTGAATGTCTTCATTTCATGTTGCTGATTTATGCGTAGCTCTCGTTTTGTGCATCACTAACACCTTTTGAATGATGCTCAAAGGAGGAGATAATGAGTGTGACTTGATGAATCCTGAAGAATTGACTCTGTCACCTTGGCAGGTTAGAAACATTTGTCAGTCTCTAACACGCGGTGGGAAATCAGAGGCAGCTCTGGAGATTACATTTTCCTTTTGTGGCTGCCACAAAGACAAAGCTCTGGACAAGTGAGATGTGTTCATTGAACACACCGCTGCTGTTTATTATCTGAAATACATCTTGTCATTTTCAACACACCTGTGTGTGTCTAGTTTGGAACATTACACGTGTGGCCAGTCTTTTTCACACACAACAGCCTAGACTTATCACTTATAACCATCAAGCCCCAAAATAAAAGGAACTCTCACTGTCAGACGTTTTATTAAAAAAGTGGCAGCAGCTCACTTCATAGGGACTTGGTTTGGGAACTGGAGGGCGGTGTAGTATAGGGTGTGATTGGTAGCTGGAAAGGTGCCAGTTGTCCTCCTGGGCATAGCTGGAGGAGGAGCTCTTAAGCAAGGCACTGAACTCCTAACTGCTCCCAGGGCACGGCTCTGTGGCTGCTTCCACCATCACTCAACATTTGCATGTCTATAAGCCCTCTGTTTGTGTGTTTGAATTATGTGTATTGAGGGATTAATAAAGTAAATCTTCTTAACATCAAATGATAACATGCCTCTACAGGTGCTGTGTTAAAAAATGAGAACAAATGTGCCAGAATGAAGTTTCAAATGTCTTTTCGCTTTTAAATAATAATAATCCTGTTCTCTTTTTTTCCTCTCAGTCTGTTACTGTTACCAAAAGTGCTCAAAGACGTCATGAGCACAGGCTGAGCTGCTGTGATGACTCACCTGTTTGATCTTTGTAAAAAGAAAAAAACAGAAAAGAGCCGAAGCAGTTGTGTGTGCGAGTCCCAGCTGAAAATAAAATGAACAGTGAAATGGAGTGATGACAGTTTGGGCTGTTCAGCTGTGACTGTGGACAAACCACAACTGTAACCTTTGCACTGTTTTAATACCTAAAATAACATGAACTCCCAGTGCACTCGATGTGACATCAACTGTCAAACCTTCAGAAGCTGTTTGACAAACTGTCTCATTCCCTCATGAAACTCTTTCAGTTTATCCAACATTTTTTACAAAGCTGTAGAGTGTGCGCTCTCTTAGCTGATGTCAGAATACGATTCATGTAAAAGTCTTAAAGTCCCTTATCCTTTCTTTTGCAGCTGATACACAGTCAGGTTGTTTGTGGTAAGCTGCTTTGGATACTTTAAGGCAGGAATGTCAAACATATAGCACACGGGCCAGAATTAGCCCACCGAAGAGTCCACTGTGGCCCACTGGACGACTATGAAAAGGGTGAAAATTTCAAAGAATTAAAAAAATATAAGGTTTTCAGTTCTGAAATACATCTGCCCAAACACTAGAAGATATATTGGTGAAATTACATTTTTTGTCCATCGTGTGTTTTGTAAATTGATTAATCGATAAAGTGTGAACACTTTCAGAACTTGTACGTCCTCACAAAAGAAAGGGAAACATTTGGACGTGTGTCGTGCAGTGTTTTTGTTCTCCAGTGCACTTCAAATCAAATGAGGCTGAATGTGGACAATAAACTATAATAAATAATATAATGCTTTAAAGAAACCTTTAATTGAATTAATTCTATGAAAACTTTTAGTACCAAGAGAACCCTTTCTTTAGTCTGCAGTGTGTGTGTGTGTGTGCACAGCCGTGTGCTGTAAAATGTCCTGTAGGGAATTATAATTGATCTTATAACAGGAAGTCTTTTCATTTTGAATTATTAAATGCCACTTCAGTAAATTCAGTTCGGAATGAATCATAATGTTTAGCGGGCTTTATGGAAACCCCGTCTATAATTCTTTCTTCTTCTGAGTCTTGATGATTTACATGTCTGTGTTTCTGCTCTCCTGATGAGCATGTATGTGCTGGTGTTAATCACATTGTTTCCATTGGACTTTGCTTGATGACACCTTGTCTCCCCTCCGTCCTCCTGTTTTTCCTCTGCTGTCATTTGATCTTGCAGTCCAGCACTGTGACGCGCTTACACACCGTCATTTCTTCCTACGTGGAAATGTCATCTTAATCAGACGTCCTCGCTTACAGGGAGAGCTGTGGCGTCATCGGATCCAGCACTTGTCCATAAACATCAGCTCTCCGGCTCACCTGCTCCTCGCTGCGTGTGCAGCAAACAGAAAGTTTAATTGCACTTCACAAATAGTCTTGAGGATTTTCAGTTCCTCTTTGTGTCATTTACTTACACCCATTTACTGTAAAAGGATGCTCTGTGCTCTGTGTCAAACTGTCAGCTGTCTCAAACACTCCTCGGACAGATTTGGTCGTTTTTAAGAAGGTTAAATCTTTCCATTTTCATTTGTGTCTTTCACTCCTCCAGTCCTGTCGTTGTTATCTGCTTTCTTCCCTTCACTATGTCACTGCTTGGAAATAATCACTATTTCCATTTGCCCTTCTCTTTTAATGATATAAAGACCAGCATAGTAATCATGTGCTTTAGATGAGTAAGAGGTGAGATGCTGTGCGTCATCATCTTATCTAACTTGTAAAAGGTGGAGAGTAAAGATTAATTGTTGAAGAGTGAACAAATGACTCTGCAAACAATTACTTATGAGCTACAGGTGGAAAAGCAACATGCTAAATGATGAATAACATGATGATTTCTTTTCCAACCGTTACTTCTTTACCTTAATAGTTCTGATGCAGAGTGAAAGCTGTGCATAGAGGGGCTTGTGGTTCAATTTCCTCCAGTCAAGTTGCTGTTTATAATAAGCTCATTTCCCCGTGGCTTTCTCTTGTCACACGTGTCTCCTTTACAGGAGGGAAGTGATCATGTTCAGCAGTTCTTTCATGTGCAGTAATTAAAGTCACTTTCACCGCCGTGGCAGCCTGAACCTGCGTGTCGCGCTGTTTCGTGGAAAAAAAGGCAATTTCATGTCCACGAATAAAAGAATGAAGGCAGAGAAGAATGTTCATGTTTTTGCTGGGAAATTTGGCAGTAGCCTCGGAGCACTTACTGAACTCCAGGTCCAGGTGTTGATGTAGATAAAGACGAATGCGTTTTTTTTTTTTTTTACATCGGAATTATCAGTGAACCAAAGAGATACCAGATTTGCTTGTTTTTTTTTCTGTGCGTCACGTGTTTGCGTTTCGCGTGCTTTCTTTTAAATTATTTTCCCATACCCGGTGCTTCATTGGACAGTTTCAAACAGCTGGGCAAACAAACGGCGTTCTGCTTTCAGGCTCAACGCGTTTCGTTTTCGTTGATTTTTAATTACATTTCTAAAGAACACGGCGTGCGGGTTTGTGCGCGCCGCCGCTCCTCAGGTGAAGTTGTGTGCCACTAATAACGCATGCACGTGCTGAAGCATCACATTCCACCCGCCTCTGGAGCACGTGCCATGTTCCAAAAGCTCTTTACATTTAGACATAAATGTCGCGTGAGCGCTCTGCGTGTCAACCTTTGGCCGTCATACCAGCACTCTTCCACCGCTTATACGCCAACGTGTGATGAGAGTGAACCCACGCTGTTATCTGTCTGTGAAAGCATCATGTTGTTGTGTGGGGGGCTGAGGAGCAGACAGGTGACATGTGAACGGCCGCGTGGTCTCCTGATAAAACCTTCGTGGGCACTGTTTGGGTTTTTTTTTCTGTTTTTTTGTTTGTTTGTTTTTAGGGTGTCACCTTCCGCCAGCACCCCCCCCCCCCCCCCCCCCCCCCCCGCTCCTAATTGACCACGGTGTGCCTCGTGCTCGTCGTTAATTTGGGAATGACGCAGCTGAATTAGCAGACGCCGCTGTGCGCGCGCGCGCGCCGTAGCTGCTGAGCGCGAGCCCCGCCGAGCTGCAGACAGACCCCGTTGAGGGATAATGGACGTGCGGACGGGCGGCGTGCGCGTGAAACGCCACTTGAAGCCAGCGGACGGGTGTGAATGTGTTATGGTGGCTCATTTCATGCGATATTACAGCGCCGATTTGCGCTCATTGCCTTATAAGGAAAGACAGTCGTGCCTTTCTGCAATAGGCCGAGCGCCGCAGCCTGCGGGAACCCTGCACTTTAACCCCTTCACTGCTGAATTTTATTTGGTCCAACCGTATCAAACAATACAATGAGGGCTTCACGGACAACTTAACGTTTTTATTTTGAAAGGAATTCATCGAAAATGTTTACGAGCTTTAGATAGACGTGTAATGAATGATTATTAACCTATGGATATACGAGCCAGAGGCGTTAACAGCTGGATATGTGTTTGTATCCCTCTCGTTGTCCTTTAACATTTCTTTAATCGTTTTCTCTGAAGTACAGCATTGTGTGCTGCCGCTTCCAGAACAAACCTAAAAGTGTGGAGTCCGCGTGTGCCTTCAGTCTGTCAGATCTATGATGGTTCATGCCATGAGTCACGTCTGCACTGTGCCAAGTGTTAACGGAACCGGCTGGTGCCTGTCCTGTCGGGGCTTCGCGGTCAGAAATAACCCCGCTGGAGATAAAGCCGGCGGGGTTAGAGGATGCTGACCTATATCGGCAGCTATGGAACCAAGGGCTATCTTTTAACACCGTGAAAATCCCCGCGACATGGTGCCATCTGAAGTGTCATCTCTTTGTGTGACCTTGACTCAGAGAGGATATGGAAATCTATTCATTGTAATGCGCATAACAGCGGCCGGGCTCTGACCGCAATTTAACTTTACACAGGCAATGATTCATGGTGCATTATCATCCTACAGAGGAGCTCTATCTGAGACTGTAGCAGCATCGGATGGGAGTTTGTTTTCATATTTCACCAGGATTCCCCGCAACAGACGAGGCCTTGTTATGGGGGTGGCGATAAGTCAGTGTGGAACAGGCTGTGGCCTTAAACGTTGCTTGGGCCCATCGAGAGTTTTCAGGTGTAAGAACTCATTTTGCTATAAAGCTTGTGTTATAATTACACGTACACCAGGCTGTATCATGTGCCCGACATCATAAATACACGCTGGACAGCTGCGTGGGTGTTATACTGAGCGCGCACACACGGCAAATCATCCCAAACGAAGCGGACTGTTGACGTGTTGTGACTGAAAATACAGCACGGAGCGAAGAGGCCTCGACGAGCTGCAACATTAGAGTTAGTGAGCAGAAACACTGAGGCCACCGCGGCTCGGAGCGAGACGCTCTCCTCTTTCATAGCACCCTCTTGCAGTTAGAGCTCGCTTCACACGCAGCGACACAGGAGGGAGACATGGCGCGTTCAGGGTCCCGCCTCAGCTCGTACATTGTATAAGCGCAGCTCGCAAATGTCCTTACTTTTGGTTGAACTTTTGGAATATTGTGCGTGATTTTTATTAGTGTGGGTATTGTTTTGCCACGTGTTCAGATTTTATTTCCAACCAAACATAACAGCATCCGACGACATTGGTACGCCTTCTCGTTTGTATGAACTGAAGCAAAAAAAAAAAACGTATTCGTTAGCATAAGTCTGGAGGAATTATTATTTGTATAAGTGTGTTGGTGTGTTAACTGATGCCTCAATAAGACATGTATCAACATAGATGTCCTCTTTGTGTATAGAAGGTTAAAGAAGGAGTTGAAACGCCAAAAGCCTAACGTACGTCTAGAGAGACGCTCCAACAGCAGCCTAACTTATAATAAAATCCACCTCTTCAAACAGCTGTTGCCATGGTTGCCACTAAATGCCACACACACTAGTGTATCACTTTTCATGGAAAACTGACTTTACCTCCATCACAGTTATCATTACTTACAGCTTTGTTACATATTGTTCATAAGGGACCGATGTCGTGATTCCACCGTTTCCGAAAGCGCCTGAACGCAGCACGGGAACAACCCCCGCCCCTATTACCTCCCCCTCCTCTGACGTCACGCCAACGGCTATTTGCATGAAGTGTTTTCTTGCTGCAGCTTCAACTCGCCTGCAGAACGAGTCTCTCCGAGGGGGAAAGCGAGGGAAGAGACGCAGTCAAAATACGAGGAGGAGGGGGGCTCTTGTGTTTCACATCAGAGGAGCAGCAAGAAAAAAAACTGCCTGAAAACGGAGGATAAGGTGTCGGATACCAAAAGCAGAAAAGAGAGAAAGAGAGGGAGAGAGAGAAAAAAAAAACAAAAACAGAAGAGCCGCTTCTCTTGTGTCGGAAAATGGAGCTACCCGCCGCGGGAGAGCACGTCTTTGCGGTGGAGAGCATCGAGAAGAAGCGCAGCAGAAAGGTTCGTCACAAGAGCACCAAAGGACATTTTTACACACATGCTTATGGAGAGGAGCATCATCTCTCTTCCCCCTTCACTCACCTTCTACGTGTTTTGTTTTTCATTTCATCATTTTTCTAAGATGACGGCAATGCAGAGAGTGCGCTTTGCTGCGTAAAGTAACGTTACGCTAATTATCCCGTTTCTCTCCATTCACAGGGGAGGGTTGAGTATCTGGTCAAGTGGCGAGGATGGTCTCCAAAGTAAGTTCTCTTTGAAACCACAACAGTATTGCTCATGGTGGTGACACAACATTCAAAACACAAGAGTGTGTATGCGTGTGTGTGAATGTGTTCATCCGTGCGAGCGTGGGCGCGCAAATGGGCGGTTGCGCGTACTTGCTTTGGGCGCTCGACGCGTTGGCCTCGATGATGGATGTGGTTTTACAATGTATGCAATCCCCAGTGTGCCAATTAAAGGAAGACATGTCTATAATTGAACCCTGTGTTTGAGAAATGCCCATATATCTACAGTTGAGTGGAGGCTGGGCCGTTGTATCCAACCCCCCACCCCCTTACAGCCGTGCGTAAAAGTTACTCATGATTTATTACACGTGCATCCACGGGGAGCCCAAGTGTCTCAGCATGTTGTTTACACATGTACATGCCTACAAATATGAGCTATGGGAGGATTTACAAGTCCAGGATTAGGTGAGGGCCAGTTGAGGGTCGTTTTGGTGCAAAAAGTCACCTTCTATCCTCAGGCCAATGCCTGGTAATGTCTGCCACTGTCTAACAGGCCTGTGTGTCCTCACTGCACACTGTCTCCCCTCTGAACAGATATAACACGTGGGAACCAGAGGAAAACATCCTGGACCCACGGCTGCTTGATGCTTTCCAAGACAGGTAAGTTCAGAGTTGCCTGTACGGTTCTTGATTTGAGTGTTCGAGGTAGAAATAATCGCCAGTTGGATACACTCTCTGCATAATGTGTCAGCTAAAGGTGCAGCCCATTGAGGTTTGGATGATTTGGAGTTAATGGTGGTGTCATCAGAAGGTCGAGTTAGGGTTAAACTCAGGTCAGAGTTACTAGAGCAAATTGTGACACTTTGCTGCATCGACTTTTTGTAACATGATAGTTATTTGAGCTTCAGCATCAGGTTATCATGCTAAAGGGCTTACCTGCTGTCCCACCGCCCAGTCACCAGATACACCTGTGTCATCTTCCACATGATTAATGATTGTGCAAAATGATGAACTTACCAAAAGTTGTGTTTGGCTTATTTTTTTCAGATTTTAGAATTGACATGTGTAAGTTACATCATTGGTTTTGAAAACCATTTGTGATGTCACAAAATCGTGTTCATATGTCTTAAACTCAGATTTATTATTTTTCCACCTTAAACAGATGAATGTAAAAACAGGCTTCTAGTGTCAAAAGCTGCACATACATCAATTTTGCACAGTGAAGCCCAAACATCCAAGTGAAGTAATGGAGTAAAACATATGCTTTGGGCGGAGAGGGGACGTTCTTTACATCTGCTTATGATGTAGTGGAAAGCGGAAAGAAAATGAAGATCAGAGTGAGCAGGGAACTAAATAGTAGGGTAATAATTGTTATAAACCAGAACCAACGAGAGTTGAACCAACTTCCTAACCTCATGTTCTCTATTAGTAAAGAACTCCTTTTCTGTGGTTCAAAATAGAAATTAGCTGCTTGGCTAATTGCTAAATAGTGTGTTGAGTGACTGACCAGACAGCGCCACATGAAGGACAGTGTAATTGAATTTCTCGAATGCATGGCATGTTAAGCTGTCACTGGCTTTTCTCTCGGCCTCCCTCGGCTTTTGCTTACAGCGACGTTTCAGGTGCAGGTCACACGTTAAGGCGAAACATCGACATCACGTCTGCGTCTGTTTTTGCAATTACTTCTCTCTCTCTAAAGAGGAGAGATTTTATTGAAACTAATTGCGTGTCTCTCCGGGGAGCCAAATCGTCTGAATGCCAGGCTATGAAAATACACTGAGTCGTCATTGTAATTAGATGTGAGGGAGGAGGGTGGGGGAGGGGACTGACATCACTCCTGTCTGCGGTATTGAGTTACTGCCTTGGAGAGACTCGCAGGGAGACTGAGGAAAGCTAAGGAAAGTCAGAGAGGGACTGGCCTTTATCTTCAGCTGTGGATACAAACATCACATGGGATATTGAGTGTTATTTTGTGTGAAAAACGCCTCATCTGAACCCACTTGGAAGCTTTTTGTAGCAGTGAGGGACAAGTGTAATAAAGTATTAAACATTAAGGCGCATCAGGGTACAAGGAGAAAAAGTAAATACACAATAATGAAATTTTAAAAAGTGTGCACCGTTGACATGTGTTCAGTGGATTTCACTTTGCATCTGGGAGTGTAACTCCAACCTGTAACACAGGCTCAGTGTTTTCTAATTGAGGAGGACACCCATGACGTTGTGTTGCCATGCAACAGCGACTCATCTCTGTGAGATGGTTTCACTGATTGGCTGTTGTTTTTCTCTCCCACAGGGAACGTCAAGAGCAGATGATGGGATATCGCAAGAGAGGACCCAAGCCCAAGCACCTTCTCGTTCAGGTGAGGAAGAAAGGGATGTATAATGTCTCTCTTATAAACTGATCAGTTTCCAGCCAGAGCTGAATAACATAATTCGAGTTACCTTCTCAGACTTCAAAAAGCCACACACCACATCATACACCTGTTTTCACCCCCCAATGATGAGATAACTGATTTTCATGTATAAAATTGGTGTAGTGTCCTTTTGGAGTGTTTGGGAAGATTTATTAATTAATATGTAAGGATATATTATCTCTATTACATTGTATAGAGACCAGTTCCCTGACCTAACAGTTGTAGCTAAATGACTGTGAATCGTACATTTAGCGCATCAATCACTGATCCAAAAGGCCAGGGGAACCCCTCAGAGGAGTGGCTTTTGTTCCTCTCAGGAGGGTGTTGGTGGTAACACATGGGATAAAGTCAATGACGGGACACAAAGCAGCCAGTGACATTCCTCCGAGCTGAGGTCACAGCCACAGGAGACACTTTGAAATGTCACTGTGATGGCCAGGCCGGTGGCTGAGAGAGCTGCACAGGAACTGTAGGAGGCCTGTGTGAACATGGACCAAGGCCCCTGAAATAAACCGCATGCTCGTTGGGGCCTCAGAAGAGCCCCCTTACACATTCCATGCACAGTTTTTTCAGTGCGACTCATGGGCCTCAATGAACCATAGCTTTTTGTTGTAGCCTTGACATAGACACATGTATAGACACTGTAGACAGTTTAGCCATTAATCAAATTCCCTACAGAGGAGGACGCCTTTGTCTTTAAATACTTTTGTGAAACCCCCCGAAATTCCCCAATTCTTGGTATAACACTGATTGCCGTTAATGTGCTTTTTTAATAACACAAATGACTGTCTGGTCTTACAGGTTCCTTCTTTCGCCCGGAGATCCAGTATTCTGGCTGACCTTCATGAGGCCTCCCTGGACGACGAGAGCTGTCAGAAGACCAGCCCCATCCAGATGCTCCGTCCCCAGGGCCAGCAGTACCAGCTAAACAGCAAGAAGCACCACCAGTACCAGCCGCTGTGCAGAGAGCGTGAGACCGAGCAGCAGGCTAACGGCAAGAAGTTCTACTATCAGCTCAACAGCAAGAAGCACCACCACTACCAGCCGGACCTCAAGGTGCACGAGCCCATATTTGCTAAACCCAGAGATGTTAAAGCTCCAGATTTGGCTAACAAGGGGTACAACCTTCCCCCGGTGCTGCAGCAAAAGTGGGTCCGGGACAAGGACTCAGGCTGCCTGACCAAAGTCAAGGATATTACCATGGAGCTAAAGAAGCTTCCAGCAGACCTCAATGGCCACAAAGAGCCAGAGAAGGTCAAACCTAAAGAGGATGCTTTACCACAGTCGAATGGTGTTAGCAACAGTAAGCTAAAGATTGTCAAGAACAAAAACAAGAATGGGCGGATTGTTATTGTCATGAGCAAGTACATGGAAAACGGGATGCAAGCGGCTAAGATTAAAAATGGTAATTCTGAAGGTGCTGAAAAGGCACCGCAAGGGACAGACAACAGCACAGAGAACCACATTGAGAAGATGAGACTAGTCAAGAAGCTCGGCCTCATGAATGGATTTGCAAAAAACCCCAAAGACAAACCAACTGTTCCCAGTTCTGGATTTAACACAGATTGCCCTAAAGAAAAGGAACAGTCCCCCAAAACGGAGCCAACTGTGACGGAACAGGATAAACATGTTGAGGTCAGGGGGCAGGGGCAGCTTCCAGCGGATCAGCCTTTACAATTGACAACCAAGCCTAATCTGCTCTCCCTGCCTTTGGATAGGGGAGTTCCCTCCACACTGGACAAAAAAGGAAACCAAGGTGGATTTCAAGGACTAAAGCGACACTTCTCAGACACAGACTACGAGGAGCATGGGAGTGGTAAGAGGTTTTTGAGCTCCAGGAGTATCAGCGCTCCTAGCGCGGTATCTTCACCCACCCAAAGCAGCAGCATCCACCAAAACGGACACCAGAGTCACATTGGACTGCAGGACTGTGGATACACAGACCAAGAGGAACCTATTGACTTAAGCATTGTCAAGTCCAGGCCTAAACCTGCCCAGCCAGAAACACACGCACAAGCTGAAACTGTAACACAAGCTCAAACACACACACAGGATGCGACAGACACACAAGCTCAAACACAGACAGACGCACGGACAGAAACTCAGCCTCAGACTGAGACACAAAAGACTACAGAGGAGGAGAAAGTGGATTCATCGACTGTTTCTAACCGTGAAAAGAGAAAAGAGGATACATTTCCTTCTTTCCAGCCTTTCCTTGGGAATATAGTGATCACAGATATTACTACAAACTGCCTAACAGTCACGTTCAAGGAGTACATCACAGCGTAACTGACCTGGGTACCAACTGTGTAACTGTATAAATGTACATTAGATATATTTGTATTTTCAGATGCTTGAATGTACAAATGGACCCTTGATGTTGTTTTCATTTTGTATAGTTCAGTTTTAAAAAAAAGAGCCTTTATTGCATTATATGCATATTTCTTCTTATAAGCTTGACCTGTTGTTACTTCTGGAGATTTTATCACATGCAGTATCTAATTCCAGTTATTTCAAACGTAGTTTAAAAAGCAAAATTAGGACAAATAAATGTGGGAACTTTGATTGAAGACGCACTTAACTCTTGTAAATACTCTTCACTTTTCTATGGATGTAATTTGATGATACACTCGACTGTCTGCATCTCAGATAATGTTCAAAACGAAATGTAGGCTATATGGAGAATTTTGTAAGGGAGAAAATTATATTGAAACATGGTACATTACACTGTGTGTGTGTGAGTGTGTGTGTGTGTGTGAACAGATGGACAGATTTAAACAAGGATGCATGCTGCTTGGACAGATTATGCCATTAGGCATGCTTAAACAAGCAGATAAAGAAAAACGAAGCATCTATCTGTCAATAAATGTGATTTGCATTGTTGAAAGGGAAGATGGTTTTTAAATGAAAGATTATTAATGGTCAATGTTTGATATATGCTCCTTTTATTTGACTTCTGTTCAAAGGTAAAGTGTTTTCTTTGAGTCCTGCATCTCGAGATCTGATACTGAGGACATGTCACTTCCATGAAGACAGATGACATACAACCCTGTGACTGTTTAGTTTATGTCTGGGATTCAAAAAATTCATTTGAATTATATCAGTCACAAATCTGTGTTAACACTGCCAGTTGAGCTGTGTAATCCAACAGATTAGTACCACCAGCTGGGTGCTCTGTGAATCACTTTTTCATGTTTCTGTTGTTTGGCACCCTGACAGGTCTCAGTGTCACATTTTGAGTAACTTTTGCAGCAAAGCGGTCATTAAAGTACGTGAAAGCACACACTTGTCATAATCAGATCTGTCCTCTTGTGTCATGCCCCCCTCTCTCTCCTTCTTTAGAAATCCCTTCCAGCACTTTGTGATCTGAGGTGCATTGAACTGCTCTGTGAGGACGTTGATTGGATGCACTTTTGATGTTTTGTGTGCAGACTAAAAAAAATGAAGGCTTCCAATGATAGATTTTGCAATAATAAAATTGTTTGCAAGTGGTATATGGACTTGTGTGTCTCTGTTTCTGATTTTTATTTTTTAAAAGAGTAGAACTAAACATGATGGCTTGCCTCTTACATCACATGTGACCTTAGCTTCCCACGGAGAATTAAAGATTTTAAGGGGAAAGGGCGGCAGCTCTAAGCCAGTTAAGAGTAACTGGCTAACATTACCTCAGAAGTTTCCAAATCTGTACATGGCTCTATTTGTGGCTGTGTGTGTGTGTGTGTGTAGGCTGCGGGCCGCGAGGATTATTACAGAGCCTGAGAGTTTATTTTCAGATGGGCTACCCGAACCAACTATGTGCCTTGTATGCGTTCAGGTCAGGCCTGGTTTCCTTCCACATATGGTCATTCATTTAAACATTCACAACAATTAATGAAACAAAGAGACTGATCAAAGGTACTTTACTGTCGGCTTTAATAGGGGCCTGTATAAGCAGCATAGCCTATCATATGAAATATATATATGTGTGTTATATAAGAAAGAAACGGAATGATTTAGTGATGACTGGATATAATTTGTTCTTTTCTGTTTAATATATTACAAATAAACCCTCCACCTTTATGGTTTCGCGTGTCTTTTGAAGAGGATACAGGTCGTTTAAAGCTCATGCTTTTGACCCGAGCAGCTGTTCATGTCAGATGTTTCTTTGATAAATCACGCTGAGAGGACACGCAGCGGGAGGTCGTCTGATTTCTTCGCGTAGGTTCATCTTAAATAACAGGACGGAGGCTTTTATTTCCACATTTGCACGGTTTCCCGTTTCTTACATTCCAGCCGTCCGTGTAGCTGCTGGAGCGCACACAGTTGCTGCTCCACTTAATAACTGGAGGGTGCTTTAAAAGGGAAGATGTGCGGAGGAGCTCCCGTCTATAAACCTCCCGAAATATTGCTCCTGTTTCCATTTGAGCGGCTAACATCTGTCTGCTGTCTGTTATGAAGGGGGGCAAATGATTGATACCCGCCTTTCACCGACGCTGTAAACACGTGACTTGTGTGTAACTCGACGACCGAAACGACGGAGGAGGCAGCTCTCGACCATTTCCTCGGCTGCAGCCCGCCAATAAAACTGCTTTCTGCTCGCGTTAATGTGAGCAACGACAGAGAAAATGGCTGTCCTCTCTTCCCTCCATCCACTTTCTTTTCTGCCGAGGCTCCGCGAGGCGCTTCGCAGCTGCTGCACCCGACAAATAATTACAACGACGTTCGGGCTAAAGAAGCTGCGGCGGGAAATTCCCACCCCGTGATTTAAGGGCATTTTATTTCCTGTAAACATCATATAGCTTGTTTGCTTATAGGCAAAATAAAACCATTAAAACTCGGAGCGACCTCTGTCATCTGATACAGCCTAAACACAACAAGTGTATGCGACGGTGTGCATAACTCGTCCTCTTGACGATCCACCCTCTTTTCCTCTTCCTCTTGTCGGTCAGCCCATGTTGAATTTGTGTATGCATGACTTGAGCCAGGCCTCTCCAAGTGACTCCGATACAAACAATAAACTCACAGGTAGGGAGCTGTTAATTTCCTAATAATTATTCAGGGAATCTTCCCAGAGAAGACTGAAGTCTCTGAGACAAACCTGTCCTCCAGAGTCCTCTTCATCGGGCCTGAGTGCAGATGAACTCCACGTCCTGAAATAGAAAGTGCAGTTTTTTTCAACTGCGTCACGGATTTCTAAATTAAGTCGCACGAGCTGAATAAAGAAGGAGGCGTAAATGCGACGTTGTTTCATTTTAAGTGTCGCTCCGCGGTCGTTTTAACGGTCAGGAGCTGAACACGCAAAACAGCCTTTGTACAGGTGCAAAAAAAAAAAATCACATGTTATGAACTGTTGTTGAGCTTCAAAACTCCTTTATTTTGTAAGAATTTATTCGTTTTGAAAAAGAAAAATATATCCTCTCAGTGTCACAACCCCATCACACAGCTCCACTGTCACAATGTCACAACATTTCAAATCCATCTATTCCACAACACCGCCCAGGCCTACATGTTTCCACCCTCTTTAATGATTCCTTAATAAACTGTTGCAGAACAGATAAATCATCACTGTCACGTCATGGCAAACTGTCATAATAGCAGACAGTGAACGCCTCATTCACAGTGACTAACCTGCTGCTGAACAACCAGCCGCATCCAGTTTGATGACGCTCAAACAAACAAACAGGTGAACACGTCACCCCGCGGTGACTGGCGCGTCAGCCAACATGTGTGCAGAAAGGTGCAGAGGTGGGGTTCGTGTTAGACACAGGGCCTGCTTTGGTGGAACAAGATTATCAGTGTTTGCCGTGTGGATTATTGCAGGTTGGTGCGTGGCATGCAGACGAAATAGGTCAGCTGTGTGCATTCATGCCTCATTAACATGATCACACATGGAGGTTCGAGCAGGTTAATCTGGATATTTGTAGCCAACATAGAAGTCTGTTTTTTTCTGGAGCGTAAGGAGGTTCCAGGAGGAAGAAAGCACCTCTTATTTGTGATGGTTACCTGCGTGACACCTAATGCCTCACCTTCCCGTTAGCTGCTTATTACCTATAAATGAGTTAAAATGAATGAAACCTCACTTGGGGCGCAGCAGGGATGCAGGAGAAACCCCAAACAAAGAAAAAGAGGAATACCCTTTAATTTCAGCCATTTCAGATCTAGATCGCCGCTCCTCTTCTGTTTTATAATTGTCAACCCTCTCGCCACAGAAATCGGTTAAATATGGAAAGCAAATGTTCAACCCTCTCTCTATCTTCCTCTTTTCATATTACTGCTTTTTGCATATGACTGCCTTTGTGGTGTGGCAGGGGTTTCCCGTTTGTGCGCACCAGGATCCCGCGTCTTGCCCGGATACAAGCCAACCAATGGTGTTTTAACGGCGGCAGCACTGCTGCACTGCAGGCGCGCCGAGACCAATCGCATCCAAAGGCTGAGGTGCGCCCGTCTTTCCTTTCTGTCTCCGCTGAGTGTTCGTAACACTGGAAAAAATGAGTGCTACCATAAAGCACACCCTAAAATCATAACATGATCAGACAAACTTGGTCCTTTATTTTAAAAAAACAACGACGGTTTGAATTTTACGCAGTGGTGATGTTTCTCTGCTTCCCTTCAAAGATTCCGATGCAACATTTAATGTCACAGTTTGACAGTAAATCTTTACAAAAGGTGGATATCTTTAAAAATGTTTAAATGGCTTCAGATGGATTTACTCTCACTGTCTGCGACCTTTCCTCCAAGGTTTCAGCTTATTAAAGAAAACAATGTGTTTGGTTTGGTTCGCGCACAGTCCCAGCTGCTGTGAAAGCAACAGACACTCTGCGCTCCGTGTCACCTCTGCTGAACTGGACTCTTCTTCGTTAGGCCTCCAAATGAATGTCCTGCCATCCTGCATGAGTTCAGTTTGAAGTGATCCACCTTCACCAGAAACAAATGGGCAGAAAAACTGTTTCCACACACAGCTTACATTATTTATTTATTTGTTTTGATCAAATTTAATCCATCGTGGCTTCGTGCAGCTTGCAGACACAACCATAAATTCATAAATCGCGTGGCCCGTGAATGACTCGTTTAAATTAAACCATCGGTCCATTTTTTTCAGTGTGGGTTGTTTTCGTCTTGAAATCCCGCTAAAGCCGTTCACGAGGCCTAAAATCTGGTTTCATCTCATATCAAGGACACATTTCATTGGGTCTCTTGAAATTGAATTTATATACTTATATCTTATAATCTTAAATCAAAGGGTGAAGCTATTTGATTATTTGACTTTGGTCCGTAACGACAGAATGATGATGTTTAATTCACAAAGTTCATCCCATTTCACTCACAGCTGACAGAGCAAGAAATACATGTTTCAAATATTCCACTTTATTATATACTATTCTGCTAATTATTATGATTTTTATTATTATAGATCAGGCGTTTCCTGTATTTACATTTCTATCTTTTATTTTCTATGTAAATCGTCAGTGGACATGCATGGCGCATGGACATAACAGACTTGTTGTGACTCTCGCTTCGGTCAAATAAAGAAAAATAAAAAATGAAAATAATTAAAGAAAGTATTCTGTTTTTATTAAGTTATTAGTCCTTCAGAGATACCAGGAGGTAAAAAAGTCCGGAGTCCAGATCAAAGAAAGATTTAATGTTCAAAATGAGTTCTTTGACATCGACTCGGTCTAAAAAAAGAAGTCGCATTTTTAAGGCTTATTATATTTTCATCTATTATCGCCCTCAGTTATTTTCTCTTTAATTAAATCAAGATAATGAATGAAAGAAGAATGATTGCGGTTCAATAGAGGTGCGCATTGTTCCCCCACACCTCTGACAAAGAAAATAATAGCGTGTTGTGAATAACTGTCGTATTTTGTAGTTGGATTATTTGATGCTGAATTTCTCTGTTTTATGGAAGTCTTCTGTTGCCTCTGTATCCAAATTATCATTACGCTTTGTTCTTATTAAAAACAATTAATTATTTAATTTTTATTGTCGCTTATGTCTATATTTACATTTTGCATTTCCGCCTTATACAGGTTTTACTAGCATTATTATTTCTTAGCATAAAATGTAGATCGGCCTGTGGAGGGCTGATATGATTCATGAAGCCACGTCATGACTCATGATTTTTTGTTTCAGTCAGTTTTAGGATTTGATAGGTTTTTCTGTTTTGTTTAGTTAAAACAAAGTTTGTGAGTTTAATAAACTAAAATTATATATATATATATTTTTATTCCCTCTTGGCTCTCTTGTTGCATCGACTGGCGGATGGATAAATGGATGTGCTACAGACTGTTTCCGCGTTTACGGAAACTATCTGTAGTTTAGTCATTTAATTACCAGAAAATACCGCAGCCTGGCCACAGAACAGCAGTTAATAGTTTAGAGATGTGACGGGCAGACCGCACCCTGTGCCCGTGTGTCTCATTGAACAGACAGAGAGGAGAGAGGGGGTGACAGGTAACTCTGGTCGGACATTGACATAAATATGAAATGCCTCCTTGACAGCTGACGGCTGTGAGCACACATCAGCTGATCTGTTCTTGCTTCATTTCGGCTCCTGTCATCAGTTCGGCTAACATTTTAGAAATGTTCTCTGTCTCACTGAGCGTCTTACTTAATGGTGACAGAAATCCCGCAGACTGTAAAGATTTTTTTAAAAGCCTGATCACACAAGTAAGCCACATAACGTGGGTGACAGCCCTTTGATTTAAATGCGGAGATATTAGAAAGTACAAATATGAACACATGACTATAAACATCAGATAAATAGACCGTGTCTTACACTTTGCCTGGACTACAAAGGGTGTTTATGAAATAATATGAATATAAATAGAGTTTTGTCTGACATGTGCGTTGATCCTTTGTGCTCGGCCCGAGCCAGCAGGGACAAACGAAATGAACCCTCACACACACTCTCACTGTCTATGTCACTGTCTGTGTATCTATGGACTAATATGTCTACAATAATAATGTCTGCCGCTGACGGACAGACTCAACGAAAATGAGGGCTGTGTCACATACTGCTCCTCGCGCTGGCGCATACATTAAACAGCGTTTATTTCCTGGTTTCTTTATTTGATTGGCGACACTGTCTACAGTGTATACACACTGTATATACACACTGTAGACAGTATCGCCAACGTAACTACAGTCCTTGTGATACCACGTGCATTTTTGAATATCTCACATAACTTGATTCACTCGCCGCGCGCGCGGGGAAAAAAAGCCACCATTCGCCAACCCCCCCGAAAGAATTCACACAGGCGCACGCTCCTCCCCTCACTTAGCAACCCGAGCACGTAGCAACGCCTTAGCCAATAGGCGCTCTTCTCGAGGTTCCACCGACTGCGGTTCCCTAGCAACGCTGTAAAAAAAAAAAAAAACTGCGCTGACGTCCATTCTGTTCGGGAGTATTATGGTCTGTCGGGAATTCAGAGTGGCTGGGACTGGGGAAAAATATCTGCTCTGCTAACGTTAGCGTCCGCCGAGCTAACGGTAGATAGCACTGGTGTAAACATGGAGCTGTCTGCCGTCGGAGAGAGGGTGTTCGCCGCCGAGTCTATCATCAAACGGAGGATAAGGAAGGTAGGCGTGAGATGTAACGTGCCCCCTTTCTCGCAGAACGTTGAATATAACGCAGCAGTGATACTACTGCTGCCCTGCAAGCTAATGAAGTAATTTCTGTTTGTTTCTGATGGCATGCAGGGTCGGATTGAATACCTTGTGAAATGGAAGGGCTGGTCTCCCAAGTAAGTCTCGTTACACTGTGTGTGTGTGTCTCTTGCATGTTTTCCACCCGCTGCTGTGGTCTGTGTGTCTGTACGCTCTCGGCTGTGGCTGTTGTCGTTAGCTCGCAAAAGCTAGCGAGACAGAGCCGCCGGATTAAAACTGAGGTGTACGGCGCGATGGAGATTTTTTTTTTTTTTTTTTAGCTCGCAGGCTAACGCTACGGTTCTTCATACAGCGGCTCGCTTCCTCAATCTAAACTTAATGTTTTAATTCACAGGTACAGCACTTGGGAACCGGAGGAGAATATTTTGGACTCGCGCCTGTTTGCCGCTTTTGAGCAGAGGTAAGATGTCTGGGCTGGCCCTCTCTGGGCAGAGCCAGCGAACGTTAACATGTCCAATAAATATACGGTGTCCTCCGTGCACTTTGCTCCCGTGACACTCAAAATGGGTGTCTGTCACTGTGTGTGTTCCCCCCCTTACAGGGAGCGTGAAAGGGAACTGTACGGGCCCAAAAAGAGAGGACCAAAACCCAAAACGTTTCTGCTCAAGGTCTGTTTTTGTTTTTGTTTGTTTGTTTGTTTGTTTTTTAATAATAAACTGCATGCACGCGACTGATAACGTCGCGGTGTTACCAGGTCAAATTCTGACCCTCCTTTATTTATCGCATAACAACACTGTGTAACCTGTGTGTATTGAGCTTTCTTAACGACTCACTTCCAAATTCAGTCGGCTTCATTGTGTTTAACCTAAATCCTTAATGACGCTAATTATGCAAATTCATAAGCAGCATTAATGGGAGTGTGTTGGCTCGTGATGAAGCACCCTAACAAACAGTCAGTCACTCCTGTTTAGAAGCTGTCATCGTTATTTTTTTTAATTTTAATAATTATAGCCATCATTAAATTCAGTATGTAATTCACATGTCAGTGAATGCATCACAGCCTGATGCAGTCAGCAGGCAGGTTTCAGCCTTTCAGGACAACGAACCGTGATAATTGGTTAATGACCGACAGTTTATCCTGAACTAAATACCAGAGTCACCGGTGACAGGGCTGTTGTTAAAACAGGCCAGTGGATTTTCACTAATAAATACAGTGGCCTGGAGGGAGTCAGTCATGTAATGTTTGCAGCTCCTGTCACTCATTTTAAAATGTTACACAGTCAGTTATGATTGTGTCTGATGTCAGACATGCGCAGTAATGGAACCAGCATTTATCAGAGAACACATTTTGACTTGTCACAGTTCAGATGTGAATCATAAAAAGGAATGATGGCTGAATTCCATTTAGCTGCAAGTCAAAAAGCCTGTTAAGCCGACTAAGTAATCAAAAATTGGATTGTGTTCAGTGTCGTCTTTTTGCACATTTTTTACTTTGCCTCTCATTTTCTTACCCCCCCAACAGGCTCAGGCTAAAGTCAAAGCAAAGTCCTACGAGTTCAGGAATGAGGCAGTCCGAGGGATGCATATCACTTACCCAACCCCAGAGCCAGTTGTCACCCCCAGGGCCAGAGAGGGCCTGAGAGCTGTCGTTCCCACCATTTTCCCACCCAGCACTGTCAACCGCGGAGAAAGTGTACGTGTCCGACCGTCGGAACTGTGCGCCCGCGAGCACCAGCAGCCCCCCCTCCAGCAAACCAGTCCAGACGGACTCATCCATATACCCAAAAAAAGAGGCCCGAAGCCTAAGCCCCGCTTCAAGGACAGCAGCTGCGGCCCTGCGGTCTCCGAGCCCCACAAGAGGAGGGCAGAGGAGCAGGCGAACCACATCCCTCACAAACTGGCTAAGCTCCAGGGTGGTGAGGGGATGAGGATGGTCAAAATGTCCCACAGACATCCAGAGAACCACGGTCACAGTCACAAACACCACCATCACCACCACCACCACCACCATCATCACCACTCACACAACCGGGGAATCTCCGGCGGAGGCTCCTACAAGCAGTTCTACTCAGAGCGCAGCCTGCATTCGCACAGAACAGACATGGACGCACACAGGACTAAGGACGGCTCCAACTACCTGGCACCTCCACACTTCAAGCACCAGTCCAAAATGGGCCAGAGCCTGAGTCGCCTCGCTGAGCTTCCACAGATGGAAAAGCCTTACTTCCTGGACAGACCGTCCCCGACCAGGCTCGACGTCGACTTGGACGAAGTGACGTGGAGGCCCTCTCTTGGCAACGTGGAAAAGATCCTAGTGACGGACGTGACCACCAACTTCTTGACCGTCACCATAAAGGAGAGCAGCACTTCGAAAGGTTTCTTCAAAGACAAAAGATGATCACTTGACTGTTTTTTTTTTTTTTCCTGTTTTTTGTTTTTTGCTTTGCTTTCTCTGATTTGCATCAGGATCATTCTGAAGTTTCTAGGACATAGTGTGATAATTAGGCAAAGCAGATTTTGTATGTAATGTATAAAAGCAAATGACACAATGTGCATATGTGTGTGTGTATATA
Organism: Nibea coibor; assembly: GCA_023373845.1. Classification (NCBI taxonomy): domain Eukaryota; kingdom Metazoa; phylum Chordata; class Actinopteri; family Sciaenidae; genus Nibea; species Nibea coibor. The sequence continues at coordinate 41,433 of JALLKU010000105.1, forward strand.
TGTTATAAAGTTGGACATCTGTTTAATGTATTGACCAAATCAAATGAAGTCCATTTCACACCTTGCATTGGTTAAACATGAACATGTTTCCTCTGCAGCAGCAGCTGGCTACTTTCTGTACAGAGCTTGTGAATTTTACTATTTTGCAACTGTAACTAACTAGAATGTATTTTTTCACTCTCATATCTTCCAGCCTGAGCTCACGCCAGCAAACTGTGAGAAGTGAGGCTCAGATATTAAAGTCAGTCTGCGGACTGAATATTTCTCTAGAATCTGACCTTATACTGAATTAGACTGAATCCACCCCGTTCAATTCAACAGGGTTCATATTTAAGAAAATTGACTCAAGCACTTTGAATTCTAAAGTATTAAAGAAAGAATCTGTGTTGTGTTCAAACACCGAGTTTGTAATGTCTCTAACATTTCTAACTGTAAGATAAATTAATAAATTCAACACGGACACTCTGTGTGCATATAACTGCATTTTTGCATTTTTCCATTAACATAGTATATTTTACATTTTCATAGGAGACCTTCGTGAAGCTTTAATGTCATTATTTAATTACAGAGTTGGTGTCAAATTGCTTTATAGACGCTTTTCAATAAATCCTTTGAATTTTCTCATTTCCTTGTGTTTGATTGTCTCAGAGGTGTCGGATACTTTGAAATCCTGCTCGAAAAAACACAAACTCATAAATGAAATATTGTTCCTGCAGCGCACCGACGCACAACATCAACCATGAGTAGTATTTTCTAGTTTTTCTTCTATATATACTATTTTTTAGGCTTCATGTCTTTGTGAATGAAAATCAAAAACGCGTTAGCCAGACTTCATGTTGCGTTGTACAAGAGAACGTGAAGGCCTCACGGAGTCAGCACAGGTTCATCATGGCGGGCCTCCGTTCATTTCTGCTCAGTTAGCTTTGTAACAAATGAACTGTGTTGTTCCTCCTGAACACAGCACGGCGTGACTCCACAGAGCTGCTCTCAATATTTCATTTTCATTTTAATCTCAGTTTTTATAGGAATTTAAATTCAGTTAAAAATACAGAAAATAAAAATGCTGCTGTACAAGGCCCCAGCGGTTGCACTGCATTTAATTTAATTTTTAAAATTCAATTTGTGTCATTTCATAATAGAATAAATAGAACACGCGGCCTTTTTATTTCTATATTGAGGCCTGATGTTCACTTCTATAGAACAGTATATAGGCCAGCGTGAAGCTAGTTTGCGGATGTGCCAGCTGGGCTTTAAAAACACATTTTTCAGTATAGCCTATTTTTCTAAGCGGGTCTTCTGTGAATAGGCCTGCATATGAAGCGTGATCGACCTACTTTTTTTTTTTTTTTTTTTTTTAACGCAGGCCCTATTTATCCGTGACACATCAAGTCTGTGTGGGTGGAGGACACACCTTACAATTATAGGACAGCACATTAACCTGAACACGCGCTGCCGTCTTCTCTTCTGCCTTCTGACTAAATAAATACTTTACTGATCCTGATCTTCTGTTCTGCATCAGAGAGTGACGCTGAAGCAAATGTAGAGACACAAGCATGGTTACAAATAAATAAATAAATAAAAAATGGTCTCACTTAGCTGATTATTAACGGCTTAACTGAACAGACTGAAAGTCAAGGTCTGATAATCTAATAATAATGATGATGATGATGTTAATAAAAATAATAATAATAACAACAACAATCATGCATTTATTTTTTCACTGTGAATACATTTCACTGATGATACATAATTAAGAAAATAAAAGTAGAGAGAGAGACTAAACTACAGGTTATATGCGTGACCATTCTACATGTCATGTTTCAGGAAAAAGAGAGAGAATCTTTCCATCTTTTTCTTTTTCAGCGTTGACATCTTGGAGTCCATGTTGTCATTCTTGGTCTTTTACTGTGAAGGGAAAAAAAACATTGTAAAATGATCAGGCTTGTTCATGATCTGAATTTTTATCAGTCACAGCTGAACAGACCAGACATAACATTTAAGGCAGAGTGTCTAATGAGACCCGTGTGTTTATCAAAATCTAAAACTGTGCAGTGAGGCATGACTGAAGATGATACTAAAAGTTATGAAACAATCTCCAGTGCGCTGCCTTGCTTTCACAGTATTTCTGTCTTTTACTTTGAAATGTGAAATAAGTGTTGATGTAGCTCAAAGTTTGAACTTAACAGTGTTAACCAAGAAATACTGCTGATTTGAAACCAGCGTGAGGATTCATTACATGATATGATCTTGACTCTGAAACTGTTGAACAGGTTTCTGAGGTTTCCTGCTGTGCCAAACAGATGTGATAAAATCACAAAAAAACAGGAAGAGAAATAACACAACGGCAGTGAAAAAATTCTGTAATTCACTATGCAAAAGAGATGAAGGCCGACATCATCAGGCAATAGAGAGATTCAGACTTCCTCAAGGCCTTGAAGCAGGTGCTACTTGCTTGTGTGACTGACTTTAGTCGTGAGCTGAAAATAAATGTGTCACTCCAAATGTTTACGTGAGTGTGTCGGTGTCTCAGTACTGATTATGTTGCTGCGTTGCATTGGTGCACGGTGTGCAACTGAGGTCAAGTGAAAGTGGAAAACTGTGGTGACACCTCAGACGGTGTATCCGTAGTTCCTGTTACAGCGAGGGTAGCAGTTGGGGTTCAGCCAGTTCTCCATGTTGGTCTCCTGAGCCCGCTGATCCAGAGCCTGCATGTGGAGCAGATGCTCCTGACAGGGGGAGAGAGTGATAAGCTGAAGGTGGAGGTACCAACAAATATAGAAATACCACAGGAACAACACCTCCCACATTTGCAGAAATGCATGCGTCTGACTCAGAACTATTTCATGCTCCGCTTTAAATGTTTGCATTCTTCAGCAGCAGCACAATAAACAACGCATGACACTGCAAAGTGAAATTACAGAGATGAGTGGAGCTGAACAGAGGGAAAGTTGGCCTTGCACAATGATGAATGGATGCATTCAAAGCATCACAATGCACCAATGCGTGGAGAGAGATGGATTTACAGATACTGCTAGAGATTTTTCTTCAGGTCAGAATAGCTGCAGAAGAAGCTGCAAGTACAGCGACAGAGGCTGGAAGTGTACCCTGTGTCCTACTCTGAACAATGAAATGAGACTGGGGAGAAGATTTGTAAAAAAAAAAAAAAAGAAGCAGTTTTGGAAGTTTTTGGAGTTTTTTAGTGAACAAGTCTCTATTGTAAGATAAGAAAGGAATGTCTAATGTGTGTGTACATGTCCTCATACAGTATGTTAAAACACGCTGCTCCATGATGGCTGTGAAATTTAAATAATAAATGAGTTTATGCGCATGATCTCCAATGATTTAGCTTTCTGTCTTTGAGCCCTTTCTGTTTCTATCTATTCTGTTCTATTTTTATGATCATTCTTGTATTGTTTTCTATACATCAAATGTTGATTTTAATTGTATTTCTGTATTTATTTATATTTTAATTTTCTCACATTGCTTTAATTTTGCATGTCAACTGTAAATGACATTTAAAAGGTTATCAACCAGTAAAATAAAATGAATAAGTCAACAATCGAATTAAGAAACTCTCTGTTTTTAAAAGACACAGCACACTCCCTACCCCAATATTTATAAGCAATAGAATATAAACATTTAATAAATTATTTCTAATACAGTATAACAGACCATAATGGATTTGTGAGCTGATGTGAGACATTTATTAATGCATCTGTAAACAACTCTCAATGTGAAGCTTTCCTAATAAGCATATAAAAATATAATAAAGCTTAAAGGCATAAAGTGATTAAATATAGTTTCACCCTGCATGTGTGTGTATAAACACTTCATAAGTGCTTTATAACACACAAACTGTTAACACACTTGTTAACAGTTTATAAAGCAGTAATGGACGTCTGATTTTCATAAATTTTAAATGTATTTATACACACTGCAGCTACATTTCAGTGTGTTTTCCTTCACTGGTATCACAATGCTTATAAAAACTAAACAGAAGGTTCAAATGAAGTGTTACCCACACAGCTGAACTCAGTCTGATCAATAGTCAATAAACAATCTCCACCTTGCTCCGGCAATGTGTCTGTGCTCTTTGCTCTGACTGAACCTTACCCTCATTGGCTCATCGGGGTAGCCGGGCTTCATTGGTCGGTCCTGCCTCTTGGTGCGGAGCAGCTGCTTAGCGAAGCTTTCCTTGATGATAGGGTTGGCATCTGAGTTAGAAAGAGAGAGAGAGAGAGAGAGAGAGAGAGAGAGAGAGATAAGAGGTTGACTGCACAGAGATCAAATGTTTACTCTTATGTCTTGTGATACAAGACAATTCCTCTGCTGTTGCTGCAAAAGAAAAGAATCATTAAACATAATAAAGGAGGGGGAGAAGAAGATTTTGTTGTCGATGTGAGTGTGTGTCAGCAGTTTGTTACTTCCTCTTTCCAACAGACTCAGTAAGTTGAAGTGTCTGCTCTAAATCTAACCTCTGCCTCAGATATTTTATTTTTTTCTATGAAAATAACAGCTGTTTTCTTGCTGGCTGGGTATTTGCTAATCAGGACAACATTCCTCTCACTGAAAGCTGTGTTCAGACCATGAATGAACCTCTCACCACTATCTGCTGCTGGTGAGCTGTGGCTGACCTGATCTGTTTAGCTAGTCCATGTGAGGCTGTTTATTCGCCAATGTGAGCCCCAAGGGAGTTGTGCACACGCGCACACACATGCGCGCGCACACACACACACACACACACACACACACACACACACACATACACTTTCTCTCTCTGTCTCCCTGTCTCTAACCCAGGCCTGCATTGGGAGGCAGGGTATTTGGTGGAAGGTAACAAAGTGCCCATTCATCCTCCTCACTCCCCAGGGAGCCCGGCCCATGCAGCACGTGACCCCAGCAGGCAGCCAGGCTGGCTCTGTCTAACACTGCTGCCAGAGGGAGCTGCTGTGAATGAACCCAGCTCTGTCAACACAAGGCCAGAGCTGCTGCTGCTGCTGCTGTTGCAGCCACCTGGGGCTTCACAGCAACGTGGCAAAACACTCATTCTCTAGCTATCCTCTTGTCTATGAAGATTTGTGCACCTTATTTTGTGGTCAGAGCAAGAATGCACGCTGAAATTACATCAATTATATATAGAACTGCTTTAAAATACAATATTGGTGCAAAAAAACCCCAAAAACAACTAAAGATGCAAGCAAAAATAATTATGAAACACTAGAAACTCACGCAACAGAAAAAAGATGCATCAAATTCATGCAAAACTATCATGTATGTGATCATTATTATTGTGTTGTGTCCTTATCTGACTTAATGACCCGGATTCTCTGATGAAAGTTATTCTTTTGATTCAGACATCACCCCATAATTTATATTCTGCTGTTCACCCAGGTGGATCCCTGACATTTCCTTACCTGTGTAGATGGTCAGCAGGACCACGCAAAGCAAAAACACCACTAGCTTCTTCATCGTCGTCACCTTTTCCTGCCTGAGCCTTGTGTGCTGTGAGGTCCTGACCAGAGTCCAGAGGAGGTGAAGAGAAGGGGGGATTCTCCTCCTCCTCTTCCCCCTCCTCCTCCTCCTGCACGTCACCCACATAACTGTCACATACCTGCCCCCATTATTGAGGAGAAATTCACAATATACCACATATTTGTGATGATATATTTACTTATGGTAACACATGCAAATATAATTAATGTCTCCTCATTTTACACCCCGAAGAATGATTGACTAGCGTGGAGGAACAATTAAAAGCACTTACTGTAAGAGGTTTACAGATGCAAGTAGGAGGCCGTCCACTAGATGGCGATGCAAACACAGGCATTTAGATTTAGATTTAAATGCTGTTTGGATTATTGTTTTATAAACATTTATGTGATCTACTTTTTTGCAGCATTTCATTTTTTTTTTTACAAATCCACAAAGAGCCCTGTTATTAGCTTATTTTGTGAGTATGTTTGTGTCTTTTTTATTTCAGTTTATCTGACAGTCATGTGGCGTCCATATCTAGTGAAGTTGTGTTGTTGTGTTGTGTTGTGAAAGTTGAAGCTGATGTGTAACGTAACAGGATCCTACTCATCTCATTACAAAAATTCAGATACTTTTGGAATCATATATATACAAATTATTTTACATCAGACACCAACAAATCTGCACATTGGAATTGTTATCAATGACAATCACTCTTTACATTACATTGTACATTAAATAAATGTGTTTGATGCCAGATTTGATGTCTTCTATAATGTAAAATTATCTTAAAGTAGATTGTATCACTCAGTCTCTATATTAGTGAATTATGTTTTTGGTTACAACTTCAAGAAGGAAATAAAGATGATCTGCAGGCTGGAATTCAGCATTCTTGAGAAGCTAGACATCTTTGGGTTTAAGTATATAATGTATAAACATTATTAAAGGCCTGACATCTGTGGCATCAGTCAGGCTGATCATTCTTTAGTTTGTTGTACCGCATAAGCATAATGCTCATCAAAGTACTTCACTGTAAGAATTCTTACAAACATGAGAATGGATACATTGTCAGCCTGTGGTATAATATGAATTATTTCACCAAACAAAGCCTCTCCATTGTTGTCTACTTCAAGTGGCAGTACACAGCCGGTTCTGTCTGCCTGTCTGTCTGGCCGAGCACACTAACAGTGTGGGCAACATAGACAGAGCTGTTCAAAGTCAAGTCATCATCATACTGTAGGTTGATCTCAGACTGTCCAGCACAACATCTGCTTTCTTCAATGAGCTGATTGTAACAGGGTAACATAACTCAGTGTTTATAACTCAGTGTTTTAGAAATATGTTTGAAGTTTCCAACCACATGAGCATGTCTTTTTAATGGATTGTGCTTTGCATCCAATCTTATACACCACAGCTGAGAAATAGGCCTGAACATAACCATCATCCTGGGGTAGTGAAGCATAAAGCAGGAATCAGATTTCGATCATAGAGCTTCTTGAATAATGAGCGGTGCTCTATAATGAGTTGTTTCAGGAATACAGCAAACCCGTGTGTAGCAATGGGCAAAGACAATGCTGCATATTTCTCTCAGCAAAATGAATAATTGCCAGTGTTTACTTCTCATGTCAGTAAGATCACCAGCTAAAAAGGTGGACAAGTTCACAATCGGACATTTAACACCTTTTAATATTTTTTAAGGGCCTTAATTTTCACCAAGTTGATTTATTACTGTGTAATACTTTTTAATACCCCGCAGACACCCTCTAATCCCTCCTGGGTGAAATGGCTGTTGTCAAGACAACACCGCACCGTATCTCTCCTTCCTGAGCTCTGCTGTCCACCCTTTGCTCATTTCATTAAAGAGCATTATTGATGGAGTGCTCTCTGTTGCCCGTTTCTTCACGCTCTTTGCATCTTTCACATGGAGCCAGATGATATTTTGCCATCGAATCGTAAATCCTCCACGAGTACACGCCAGTCTTTTAAATTCACTCTTATGCAACTGTGTGCTTAAAAGGGTACAAAACCTGTTCATGTGTCCATCCGTTACATCAGGGAGCGTGAAGTAGCCTTGAGATTACTTTGCCCTCACGCTGTAAAGCTGCATAATGTTTTGCAATCTTAAAGGCTACTGCTGCTTTACTTCCTCTCCATCCACATCAACAGCACACCCGCTGCTGTCACAGGGTTTGTTGTGGGGTTGTAATGAGGAGAACTGGCCTGCAAACGCTGAGCTCAAATGACAAGAATCAGAGTGCAGTGCAGATCTCACTTTTTCGCTGGCTGATCTACAGTGGCGACCTGAGTGAAAAGTACTTTATTAATCCCTCATTGGAGTATTATTATAATAGCGGGCAGTTGAAAGGTGACAGGGAAGGAGAAGAGGGAGGGGGATGATGAAGATGAATGCAGGGAGGGTGAGAGGGGAGCGCTAATATTCCATAATGCTAATATTCAACACTAACGATGGACTCTTGGCAGGTGATAAGTGTGTGTGTGCTTTCAATTATGCATTAAAGCAAAAAAAAAAAATCTGTTGATTGAAATTTTTTCATGCTGCAGCCAACTCATATTCCCCATTTCCATCAGTGCTAGATAAACAGTAACCACGTCACACACACACACACACACACACACACGTCATTGTTTCTACCATTCCAAAGAACACAGGGCAGGATGGATTCTTATCAGTATCAACCAGCTCCACAAATCCACACAGTCTCGCTGATTTAGCTCTGACACACTCACACACCCACACAGACACACAATGGCTGCCGTTACATGCAGGTAGGGTGGAAACAACTAAGGAGGGTGTGACTAACTTTACACGGCTGCAACCCCAATATTTAGTTTTGTTTAAGTGGTTGGTTTCCTACTCACAGTACATCCCAGCGCACAGCGCCATCACCTGTCTCTGTCTCTCTCTGGCCTGGTTCTTCAAAATAAAAGCACCGGTGTATTCTGCCGGATCACAGCGTTACTTCTGTGATTATGTAACAGAAAAGTAACGAAAAAGTCATGTAAAAAGTGAGGCGTTACTCTACACAGACGGTAATATCAACCAACACTGTCGATAATGGCTCATTCCCCGTCATG
>JALLKU010000106.1:0-25000 GCA_023373845.1 Nibea coibor
ACTGGAACAGCCTGAGGGAGAGAGAGGCGAGACGTGAAGGTCCGTTAAAGGACTGATTCATCTCAGGCTCGGTGATCGTGCGCAGGCGAGTCCAACAAGAAACTTACTTTTCAATCTCGGGGGCACAGTGCACAAAGTCGTGGCTCCAGAACTTGAAGGCAGGATTCTTGATCAGCTCGATGAAGGTGATGAGGAGACCCCACGGGTGAGGCCTGTTCACTATCAGTCTCTCCAACAGAACCCTGAAAGACGAGAAGGATTAGACGTGACGCGCTCACGTCGGTCATGGCTGTGTAATGACGTGGCTCGGGTCAGGTGGAGTCTCACCTGGTGATCTGCTCCTGGATGGCCTCGGTGTTTGCCTCGGCGAACAGATAGAGCATGGTGCAGCTGAAGTAGTGAGTGTGGCTGTTCGGGTAGCGCAGCTGATTGGCGATCGCGTTCAGGAACAGGTAACGCCCTGAAAAGACACGACGACACACACCTGATCAGAGAGCTGCACGCGTCATCTGCCGGTACGTAACGGCTTTACGCAGAACAAACTAAATGTTCCTCAGCTGATGTCAGACTCCTCACCCTCAGTGTCCAGGTCCACAGCCAGGTTCTGGAAGATGTCCATGTGTGCAGAGTGGGTGATAGTGCTCATTGAGGGGGTGCTGCCCTTGTTGTGGATGTGAGCGATCGCCTGCGTGCCGACGTACAGCACCAGAGCGTTGATCAGCTGGATGTTGTAGCGGTTTCCCGGCTCATTGGACACCTGGGGGACAAAGTTGTGTCGTCACTTGTTGAACTAGAATATTACCAGTAACAGACCTTAAAAAACAGCCGGTCAGTGTGCGTACCTGCAGGTTGCTGCGCAGCTCAGACAAGAAAGTGACTGGTGAACGGGTCTTCAGGTACGAGTCCAGATCCTTCTTGAACTGGGAAGGCATGACGCCTGTGAAGTTGGTGAGGATACGCGGAGCGATGTTGATCTCGCTCAGCATGTCCACCTGCAGAAAGGAAACAGACTGTCAGTCGAACAAACAAAGTTCAGAGTCCAAAGAAAGGCAAATGAAAGAGGTGTGTGTGTTTACCTTCAGATTGGGTGTGAACGGGTCAGGGAGCCTCATGTTGCGTGGGAAGGCACTGAGGATGAGGTTGCGGAGCTGGATGCAGTTAGGCGGGATAACGTCGCAGAAGCCGTAATGGTAATCACACAGGAACTCTGGGAAGTCATGCAGCAGGACCAGGAGCACTCGCAGTGTGCCCTAAATCAGCAACAACAACAATACATTTATTTGTGGCACAAAAAGAAACATGGCTGCTGTCAAACCTAATCCTGTAGGTACATTAGAGAAAGATGAGAGCGCACCTTGTAGAGGATTTGCATAGGTTTGTTGAGCTCTACATTCCTCAGGAACGGGGCCAGGTACTTAAAGAGATCAATCAGCAGCTGTGCGTACATGGGCCAGCCCTTCAAGAAAAAACATCAGTCCGTTAGACCAAAATTCAAGAAGCATGTGTAACGGAGGAGAAAGCATCAGCGTGTGAGTTAAAACAGTCGTACCTTCTGCTGCGGCGTGTGTGCGAGCATCCTGGCGATGAAGATGCGATGGGAGATGAGCTCCAGCCAGGCGTACACAAAGCCGGGTGCTTTGGTGGGTCTCAGGATGTGGAAGGTATTGCTGCAGTTAAAAAAAAAGAAAAGAAAAGGTGAGCCCAAACAAAGTGCAGCGACCGTGCAGAGGCAGAAACACTCGCTGAAACTCTGAACCGTTTCCTTACCAGAAGGCTGTGAGCGTCTGGAAGTTGATGGTCTCCAGGACGTGTTCGGGGGCGTTGAGCTCCAGCAGCAGCATGATGAAAATGCGGTGGTATGGCAGCTGTTGAAATTCTGTCTGACGGACGTCGTGGTCCTGGATCAACACCCCAACTACGATACCCAGCACCTGGAAGGACGACGTAGAGAGCAATCAGAATCAAACAAAGCAGCCGGCTGAAGGTTTCCAGCAGTATCTGCACGAGGTGAGCGTTTCTGATGAGAAGCTGTCAAAGAGTTTCATCACACGTCTACATTTGAGCCAATACGCACACTGCGGCTCGGAAGGTTTATACTCCAGACTCTCTTTGCCATACCTTGTTGAGGAGGTTGATTTTCGTCACCGTGTTGGTGGCCTCTCCGGAGTGTTTGACCAGCAGAGCTATGAGCCGAACGAAGGCATCCAGGTTGTGGTAACACTTGGCTCTGATGATGGCTGCGCTGGCTGCTGGGTTGTGCTGCTGCTCCGCCTGCGCCCGGTAGCTTATCTCCACGCACATTTCTGTGCACAGCCGGAAGAACCTCGTGATCAGGTCGTCGGTCTTCAGGATGCCCTGCTGGTGCATCTGCAGGAAGAAGAAGAAAAAGGTGATCAACACGAGGAACAACGTGATTTTTTGATTACCTTAAACTGACTGACGAGTGTTTACCTGGCCGACGAAGGCAGAGAAAGCTTTGGTGCTGTCCCTGCCAGCAGCAGCTGAGTGATACAGGTTGACCCATTCCCTCAGCAGGTACTCCGCCTTCTCCCTCAGGCCCGGAGGATCGTCATATTCTGAAGCCTGTGAAATCCCAGAGTGCATCATGAAGTTGGGTCCGCCGTGGGCCCGGTCAATCATGGCCTCGTAGTTGGAGCGAACAACATCCATCAGCTGTGGAAGACTGAGGAAGAGACGAGACAAGAGGGAGTCGTATGATGTCTTAAATTCAAGTCATGGAAAACCTAAAAAAAAAAAAAAAAAGGTGCTCGTGGCGTTTACCCCTCGGGTGCGTTGGCTCTGGAGTGTGCACAGGTCCTCATCAGAGTCTCGATCGTGTGGAAGAGGTCGGCCTCTGTGACGTGGCTGACGCTGCGCTCGTCCACCAGCAGCAGCTTCACCAACTGCATGGCGAAGGCAACCGCCATGTAGTGCAGGCCGTTTTCCATCGACTGGAAGGAAACAAACAAAAAATGAGCTTGTGCTGGAAATTTAAATTGACTGAAGGAACGGCTGCGCTATTATTTTGTACTACAACATGGAAAATTTTACTTCTAACAGAAAAGACAAAATAAAATATATAAATATAAGAAAGAACGCGTGTACCTGTGCCAGGTGCAGGTCATACTGCTGCATATTCACCAGATGGTTCCTGATCAGAAGCTCCACTGCCTCGACGTTGTACTTGTACTCATCACGACATTCGATCAGACACCTGAGAACAAACACAACAACTTTCTGTCAGGCGATACAGGATGATAAAAACTTAATGCTGCAGTGAGGGATGAATAAAGATTTGAAATCAAATGTGTCCTGACTCACCTGGTGATCTGCTTATTGCACCACTGTGGTCCGTAGGCACGTCCATCCTGCAGAGCTTTAAGCACCAGCAGGTGGCACTCTCTGTAGCGGAGCAGCAAGTCTGCATCAGCCCCACTAGTAGCATCCAGAAGACCTTCCACAGCCTGTTGAATAAAACCGAGGACACCATCGATTAACGCTCAACCTCGCCTCTCTCACATCATTTTTCAAAGAGACTTCATCTGCAACTGCCTGACCTTCTGCAGGAGGCCGAGCGCGGCGATGCCGTCTCTGGAGTTTCTAGCCAAGGCCACGGCTTCTAGCAGGCTGCGCAGGGCCTGGGTCAGTGGGTTCATGGCGAGGGCCGGAGGGATGGCGTGAAGGTGCTGCTCCAGGTCTGCCATGCACTTATCGTAGATCTGAGCCACGTCATCTGTGGCCCATGCCTGTTGCTGTTAACACAGACAGAGGGATGAAGAATTTTATTACACTTATACTGAGTGTTCAAAAATACAACAAAAAGTTTCCATAATTAGTCATTATCAGATTTAATAACCACTGTAGCACTGTTAAATCTCAGCTTCTAGTCTTTTAACTCTTAAATTTAGTTTTCAGGAACAAAGACTCACCTTCATGGGCTGGGCCAAGAAGCCAGTGGGCTGTGAGAGATCATTACTGGGTAAGAAACCTGGAACGTTCCTGGCAAACTCCTCGTACACAGCCAGCTGCTTGGGGTCCACTCCTCCCACCTAGAGCGCACACACGCATATTGTTATTAATATCCAGACTATACGCAGCGATAGAAAATAACGCTGAGCTTGCTGACAGATCCACTCACCTTGAGTCTGATCTGCTCCGGCATACGCTCAGCCTGGTAGGTCAGGACAACGGGATCACAATAACGACGTCCTTCTTGGCGTGCGTGCTTCCTCAGCTCAAACTCCTACAGGAGCAGAAGTATAAAATTAGTTAGATAGTTATTCTCCAGAGGTAAACTACTATCACCTTTAGTCACTGTGGCAATAAAAATACAAGAAGCTGTAATAACTTCTAGCTGGAAAAACTACTTGCTTGCATTACATTCTCTGCAAAATGAATAATTTAAGTGACCCTCAAATCTTTCCATCAATATTCACGGCTCAGTCTTCCTAAAGTCTCACCGTGGCTAGTCTCTTGTCCATTTCTGGACCAGCCTTCTCCACGGCTGTTTTCTGAATGAAGCAACAAGCCAGTTCACAGTTGTCTTGAGCAATGCGAGCAGCAGCCTCTTCCATCATCTCCCTCTGTTGGGGTGTTGGTGCCTGAGGGAGTAAAGACGCCGTGTTAAGGAAGCAGGAATGATACAGAAGATTAGTCTTTTAGATTTTGGGGAACAGAGTCCTGAATGTATCTCAGGCATTCAGCTCACCCTAAGCGCTGCAGCGAAGCTGTTCTTAAGGTTGGTGGCGATGCTCATGAGCAGCGGCTCGCGGCAGGTGATCATGGCCATGCCGGCGGTCAGGTTTCTCATCATGTGGTGGGCGGCCACACGCATGCGGGATTCCTCCGAATCCAGGGCGAAGTCCTTCCTGATGATCTGCTCGCAGGTCGTCATGGCAATTTTGATGGAGCGGTCGACGACGGGGTGCACAAGCTCCTGGACGGCTCGCTCTACTGACTGCCGTACACACTGCTTCAACTGAGGATGGGCTTGTAGCAGAGGGATCTAAAGAAACAGGAAGGGGAAGTCAAGAAAGGAAATATAAGTATTTCATGTGTATCCACAGACTTCTGACAGAGGTTCGCCGGTACTGAATACTTACGTTGACATTGATGTTGATGTGTGGAGCCAGGCCTGCCAAGGCATACACGTTAATGTCGTGGTAACTGAACTGTGGGGTGGGGGGCCCAGTGGTTGTGCAAGTTGTGGTGGTAGCAGCCGGGGTGGAGGGAGGAGCTGCAAATGGAACAAAGTCTCCTGTTGGTCACAAAACGCTCGTTTGATTAAAATCACAAGAAAAAAGCAGATCAACACAAACAACAAAACAAACTCTTTGAAAAAAGAACTTCACAGAACAAAAAAACAAGAAGCGCTGATAAGAAAACATACTGAGACATCACTGAAGTTCTCACACAAGAGCTGAACAAACAGGTCCAACTTAAATTAAATGAACGTTTGAAAAGAAGAAAAATATGGAGCATCCACCTGTCGTAGAAACTGGCAGCATCTCTTCAGGAGGCTTCGCCTCTTTCTTTGGTGCAGACAGCTGCTCCTCCAGGCTCTTTAGCTTCTCCTTGTCCTTCAGCAAGTTTCCTGGCTTCAGGTCGTTGATGTCCAGGGACAAGTTCTTACACAGAACTTCAATCTCAAACTTCAGGTTCAGCTGCAGTGGACAACAAAATTCAGATTAAGTAGCTGAAAGTGGCAAATCATTTTGGGAAGTTGGATTTATCTGGTTTAGGTCATGTCCCTTTCCAAACCTGAGTTTAGAGGGGCTACATAGAAAGAACAATTATTACCTTGAGGTCATGTTCCTGATGCAGCTCAGCGAGAACATTCATGATGGCCATGGTCCAGGGGTTCTGGGGCCTGAAGACCTACATCAGAGATGCAGACATTAGTTAAAGTTGTTATGAAGAATCCAGAAGAACCTCAAACATTTTAGAGAAACATTGTTGTTTTTGTCTTTATACTGGGCAGTGGTATGAGGCGATGTAACTCACCATGCTTCGTAAACTGGACTCCAAAACTTTGGCCACAAAGGGAACCACATACAGAAGCTCCTGCTGGCCTTTCACATACGCCTCTAGTAGCAAAGATTTGACTTCCAGATCCTGGGAAGAGAAAATATGTTAGCTGACTCAAAAACCAACAGTGTAAGGCAAAAGCAGAACCAACGAACAATTCTTACTGTGTAAAGGATAGGCTTGTTTTTGGCCAGTGTTATCATGCCCAACCAGTGGCCCAGATTCTTCAGCAGGGAGCGATCAGAGAAGTTGGCAGCTGCCTTGTCAGAAGTCAACAGAACCTGAAATAAATGCAGAGAAAGGGAGTGTCAGTATTTATGATACAATCTGACAGTTCAGTGCTGTGATGGCAGGTGGAAAAAAAGCAGACTGGTTTACCTTGATATTCCTGTAAGTCTCATTGAGGACCATCTTGACGAACTCTGGGTTCTTGAGTGTGTCCAGAAAGTTGGAATAGAGGCTGTGGAAGTTGGGCTCAATGCTGACACGCTTCATCACCAGGTACTGAGACACCCAGGGCATAAACTCCTCCTTCACCGTCTCCTTCAACTCCTCAACCTTGAAGAAAGCAAATGTGGTTTGAATAGGTGGCTCTCTGACGATTACGGTTCTTGAGATAATTACGTTTCTCATGTTTACCTTCTGCGTCATGTTGGACTGAGAAAGGTTGTTGAAGATAAATGCAATCTTCTCCTGGACATTCTCTGGAGGCTCTACAATCCTTTCTGTTTGATCGGTGGCCACCAGCAGGGTGTCAATGTTGGTTGTGTTGATGGAAGGCTGCAGGTAGGGACAACAATCATCTCTCAGTCTATATACTGTATATAAGCAAACAGAAGCATTGACTGGGCACAGACTTCAGACATCAACAAATTCAAACTCACAGGGACATCCTTCTTGAAGCTGCTGGGTGCAGGTCTTGCGATGGTGGTGGTCTTGGTTGCTGTGGTCGTAGTAGTCGTGGTGGTGACCAGAGTGCTGGGCTGACCTGGCTGCGGGACCTTGGGGCCTCCGGGTTGCTGGGATTGGGCTTGGACATGTGCCAGTGCCAGACTGCCAGGCGTGGTGATGGAGCCCTGCATCTTCACCGGAGGGTCCCGTGACTGTTGGCCATACTCGATATACTGCACGCACAGGATATTGAAAGGTGCAGAGCGAGAGATTTAATTTATCTGTACGCTGTAAACCTTTTCCCACCATCAACACCGGGACCAAAAAAAAAAAAAAAAGGGGGGGGGGGGGGGGGGGGGGTAAGCGAAGATAAATTAAGGAAACCTGATTACCTCTTGTAAATGGTGGGGAAATTGCAAGAAGTGGGCAATTGAAGCCAGGTGTTGACAATATTGAGGGTAGTCCTTTAGTCTAGAAATATAAAAGGTGTGTTAGCGTGACACAAGATGACTGGTGTTACATTAATACTCGGTTCACAAAGGAAAATGTTTCAGTACCTGTTTTTAAACCTATCTAGGGCAGCAATTCCAAAGTAATACATTTTGGAGCCGTATGGTTTTCTTAAGGCTTCGAGAACGTATCGGAGGGCCAAGCCCAGGGCCATGTAGGTGACGAGGCCCTTCTCGATAATGCCACCAAAGAGGCAGGCAGTGATGTGCAGCTCCTTGTCCGGGTACTGGGGGAAGAATCTGTACTCCTCGAACAAGTTCCGAAGCATGCAATTGAACACCTCGCGCTCCCGCTTGATGGTTGAATCCTTGAACCTCTGCAGCATCTCCAGTACCTAGATGGGAGAATAAGATGAGTTAATATGAAGAGTAGCAACGTTTCCTGAAAGCATGCACAAGTTTGATTTGGACGAATTTGTGCTTTTGAACAAACGTCACCACGTACTTCATCCACAGACATAGTCGGGTGAGGTGGGTGGTTGTAGATGCGCTGGAAGTAACTGTTCGCCTCGTCGTCTATCTCCTTACTAAAGTGCTGGTTTGCCTCGGGCCACACCTGAGAAAGGTCAGCTGGAAGAAGAGCAGAAAGACATTTTTTAACCATGACCGTTACTCACTTGAATGTTGTGAGCCAACACTGGTGGAGAATGAAGCAAAGTATTGATGATAATCACCGTGCAATCAAAAAGCATTCTATCTGATCGAGTCAGGTTAGAGCCCTTTTTGATGATTAGAAAGTCAAACTAAAGTGGGGCTGTCGCCATAAGCAGACAAGGAATGGAAGACTGACCTGTATTTCCTCTGATTAACAAATTCTATGATTTGTCATACAGCTAAGTGTTTACAAAAGGTTAAGATTGTGGGAAGCTCACGTAGATGAGTGAACAGTATGAGAGAGGTGCTTTACAATTAAGTTTGCAAATCAGGACAATAATCATCACTGCAGAGGAAATACAGCGCTGAGCAGCGCAGGGCGGGGCTCTCAGTCACACCACTACCACCACCACTTACAGGCCTTCATCTTACTCTGCTGAAAGGTTGGTGGGTTCAGGCCTGGTGTGCTCATCTTCCTGCTGCCGAAAGGATCCGTGTTCACTGTTTGCATCCCCAGACTGGAGCCAATACCAGAGCCGATGCCTGAGCCCAAGGGACCTGCAAGAAAACAACACTCCAGTCATTTCGATGCAAACGTACCATACCCTCACTATCACTATCCTCTGAACTATGATCGTGCAGTATAACCTATGACTGATCTAATATGTGCCTTGCTTGTTTGTCTTAAAAGTAAAATAATAAAATAGCATAGTACCAGAGTCCATACCAGGGAGCTGCGAGGACAGGCTGCCAATGCCCCCAAAGGGTGTGCTGGGGTTAGGGTTGGACAGTGGTGGGAAAGCCTTTGCTGGGGATTGGGGATTACTGAAAGCTGAACTCAGTGAGGTTGGGAAACCCTGCATGCTTTGAGTGTGTGAGGTGGCTGTGCTCCCCAGGTTCAAGGAACCCATGCCGGACAGAGGGTCCATCTAGAGAAGAGCAACAAAGAGTTAGGAATACAGATTGGTTTTGTTGAAGTTTGCCTGCAGAGGCACGACTTGGCTTTCACGTGAAGATACCTGTACAGGAGAGATGGCATCTAGGCTGCTGGTGCTCGGGGCACGTCCTTTTGGCATTACCCCTGGTGGCGGCTGCCGGGCTTTATTCATTACATTGCTGCAGTTGGCAACCATGGTCAGGATGGTCTCTGACAGCTCCTGTGAAACACTCCTGAGGGAAAAAAAGTTGAAAATCATCAGTTAAAAAAAGAAAAACGTCAACTCTGTACAGAAAGATGAGTGATGGGTGTGCACAAATAACTCATTCTTAAGATTAGCCTCTCACCCAGCACAGGACTGCAGACAGGCCAGCATCGTGGCTAAGGTCTCCGGGGGCAGTTGGGCGCTTTTGGGCTGGTCCTTGTCTGGAGCCAGGCCACCCATAATGGATGGACAGCGCCTCTTCAGGAATGTCACGCATGCCTGGATAAAAGGTTCCTGACACGACACAATCTTGTAAAAATACAATATACTTAAGGTAGTATGCTTGAAAAACACAATAATAATACAACCGAATACTTATTTTGTAGACTTACTCCATGCTCTCTGATTTTGTCAGTCAGCCATTTATCAAGTTTGAGGTATTCACGGCGGGAAGCAAGTGCAGCAAGGTCAATAACAAAGGCAAATGGAGTACCATTCAGCAACATCGATAGAGACTGGAGGAAAAAAGAAAACATGCTGGTTTATTGACCATCATGAAAATGATACCTGTATTTTGAATTACGCTAAGAACACCACAAGACAACCGGCCCTATAGCCTCAAATTTTATTTAACATGTGGTGGAAGAGTATTTAAAGCAACAGTTATTTGTGCTTTGGCTACTGGTTTGAGGGTTTTGAGTTCAGAGAAGCAGCCTTGACAAACCTTCAAGTCCTGAGCCACATCCAGGATGCGAGACAGCTTGGCCTGGTCATACTGCTCCCCTCTCATGTACCACTCAGCCATTGAATGCATAATTAGCTGACGGATGGAGGGAGACTGTCCCTGGAAAAATAACCACCAGGTTTTTAATCAGTTATTATTTATTTATTTTTAATTGGAAACTAATAACCTGAAGTGCCAAAGGTGACCAAAAAAAACAAAACAAATGAAGGGAGTTTGTAACACCAACCTGTCCGTGCCATGCGTAGTGCAGGATAATGGCAGAGTTCGGGTGGTTGCCCAGGAAGATGGGCATGAGGGTAGAGATGAGCTCATGGCGCAGTGTGTGCCAGGAGGTGGAGATCTGCAGCAATGCCAGCACCAACATGTCTGGGCAGTGTTTGATTGGGAAACCAAACAGCTGCTTCACCTGCTCATACTGGCCCACCTCAGACAGCCGAAGCAGACTCTCCACCAGGTCCAGACTTTTCCTGTGAGGAGTTAGGGACAATCGGTCAAGCACACTGAAGTATCTGTATACACACACTTCACAACTTAACCCAGTGAGGAGAAATGAGCAACTGCTGCACCCTCTAACATAACAGTCAAGCTACAAGCGCCGTACCAGGTGGCAATCTCTCTGTTGTCATCCTCCGGTGGGGCCTTGAGGATGTCAATGGCCACGGTGTGGCAAGGGTAGTCAGCAAAGCAAAACACTTCTGGGCTCATCAGGGAGTGCTGAATGAATGACAACTGTAAACAGACAGAGAACATTTAAAGAGAGAGTACGCGGCTCAACCTTCAAACACTCAAAGCACTTTATGTCTAGACACAGATCAATTCCTTCTTGGCTTTCTTCTTCATCAATCTATTCATCGTTTTACTATGATTTTTGACAGCAATAATTCAATCCAACCCACTTACCTGTCCTTCAGCGTGTTTCCAGGGCCGATAAATAAGATCGACTGGGAAGACTTCCATGCCCAACCCCCTCTGAATGCCGTACACCACAATATGCAGGCCTTTACTGTCCCGGATTATGAAGCCCGGGTGGTCCAGTTCGTAAGTCACCTCTTTGAAGTTCAGGTTGGGATTCTAAGAGACAAAATTTGCTTTTGAAAATAATCAGGTGCAAAACAAACAGATTTTTGCAGCTGTCAGTGTCAGGTTAGTTAGAGTATGTATTAACTATAACATGCTGCCACAAACAGTAAGACAAAATATTCAGTGTTGTCAGTAGAAGTGTGTGGAAATTAAGATGCATATATAAAGTTGCAGCTAACTCTTTGAGGTAAACAGATGGTTCACTTACCACTTCTTTCACAACATCGATGAGAACTTCAACATTCCACGTGTGCGCCTGCGAGCCGTCATTCTTATCCTTACCATCGCTCCAGATACCGCTTCCTGGAGCAGAGATGGACTGAAAGAGACAACACAAGAAGACTTACGCTCTGATGTACTGAAAAAACAATATTTCAATAATATATCACTGCAAAGAGTCCTCTCATAGTACACAGTCATTAACTAACCGATTCTCAGGGCCTTTAGCCTAATTTAGGTCAATGTTATCAATTTTATAGCCTAGTATTATCAATCTTCATATGAAACCACCATTTACTCACTGTACCTGTAAGTCAACCCAACAGATCCAGGTAACATAAAACCAATGAACGCCAGACTAAGTTTCACCACTTCATGTGGGACTAGTAAACCAAACTTAAGTGGTCTGTCCGTGTTCTTTGCATCACAGGCAAACTCACCTGTAGTGGGATGCCATCGGTTAAACCAGAGTGGGTACGTGCCATCATGCCCAGGACCCTGGCTACCTGGCTGGCCGTCACCTCTCTCACCCCATACTGCAGGATTATGTTTCTGCACTCATCCAGACTGGAGAGACGGATAGCATAATGAGATCAGGGCTGAGTATGAGCCAACATCTTACATATCAATTAAATCACACTGAACTCAATGTTAGGAATAAGACAACAACTCAACAAGTGGTGTATATAGCTTTAAATAATTTAAATTCACCTGGCACAGAAGCCATAGCCAACTTCTTGCATGAATTCTGCAAGAGAACTCTCCATCATGGTCTTAGCTAACTCCCCCGAGTCTGGCAGGATCCTGTCCATGAGAATGTCCCGTTTTTCAGGGTACAGCAGTGGTGCGAGCACCACAGGGCAGCGCTCCTGAGGGAAATCTGAAAACACAACACATCATTACATAAACCAATGTGGCACAGCAACACTATAAAAAAAAAAATATTTGGATGGTTTTATATTCAATCTGTCAAAGCCGCTTTATATACTTCAGCGTAGTGTTTCTCTCTCGTACCTCGGCAAAGTGTCTTCAGGAAGGCGTCAATCTGCTCTTGTCCTACCCCACTGGCTCCCTTCTGGCCAAACAGTAGATGGGAGAGCAGTAGGTGCAAGACCTCTATGGCAATGTCCTGGAAGCCACCTTCCTGGTTTCCTCCGAGATCCGCGTCAACGTATGACCGCAGGAGGTCTGGAAGCTTCTGCTTGATGAACTGCGCGGCTGAGGAACGGTCAAAAACAACAACTGGTTAAGAAAGTATCTCTGTACTGACAGCAAAACATCAAAATACAATTTCATCTGTGGTGCACAACTCTCTGTAATAAAGTCAGAGGCGCACGGTGTAAAATGTAAATAGAAAGAACATGGTGTGCAAAACATTGAGCCGGTTAAGTTTGGACCGTGGCAACAAGACACTGGAAGAGATATATGCAGGTTTTGGAGCAACATGTGCTGCCAGCTAGACGGCGTCTTTTCATGGACTTCCTTATTTCAATGTGACGATGCCAAACCACACTGTGACCGTACTCCAGAAACATGGCTCCATATTTAAAGAGTCAAGTTGCTAAACTGGTTTGCCTGCAGTCGAGACTTCACCCACTGAAAATGTTTGTCTGTCTGATGATGTCTGACCTCTCAGATTAAGCAAGAATAGGAAAACATTCAGACATTCATTCATTGTTAAAAGAAGAGGTGATGCAACAGAGCGGTAAACGTGACCCTGTCCCAACTTTATGACGTGTTGCTGGCATCAAATTTAAAATTTCCTGGAAACGTCCACTTGAGACTGGCTCTAGAAGTGAGTCAGTCTCCATAAGTCCCCATGTTAAAAACTTCACAGCAGAAATAAACATGTTTACAGCCTGGTACAAACAGTTTTGGTCTCTATAGCTAATTTCCCCGTTCATGACAACTGTACTGAGGGTGAGTTTATACACAACTCACCTGTTCACATTATATTAAGGCTTAAAGTTATGCAGGATTAACAACATGGATGCTTTTTATTTATAAAAATATATTTTTGGTTTAAAAGTGTGCTTTGGTATCCAATGGGTCACTTGTGCTGTCCGTCATTTTTACAGTCAATGGTTTCAATGTTAGGTTGTCTTTTTAACCTGTATTTAACTGACAGCAGCACAGTGTTTTGCACATAATCACATTTTGTCTCCATTTACATTAAACTATCTACATCTATGGCAAAAAATATATTTGGTACTTTTCAGCACATCCAATCTTTAGTTGTTACTTACCAAAACCACGAAGGTCTGCGTTGCTGGAGTTGAGCAAAGCGAGGCCAAATATCACCTGAGAGACACGAGACACATTTTTATAAAGTCTGATCTAACTTCCAAATGTAAATCATGTACTGTATGCACATGGCTCAGACTGGTAATGAATGAAGCTCATCACAGAGCTGGCTTACCTCTTGGACCTTGCTGAGCTTAAGAACTTTACTCAGTTGAGTGAATAAATGGGCCGATGGCTTCAAACTCTGCAAGAAAAAAAAAAAATTCAAACAACTCAGCATGTTTCTTTCAATCAGGGCTATCACGGTAATAATACAAACATTCTGACATCCGGTCCTCACCTTCTGGTAGTGCAGAGGATTGTCAATGGCGTAACACAGAGTAGAGATAAAGTTTGGCTTTGATATCAGCGACACACACTCCTGGATCAGAAACTGTGTCTTGGGCAAGTTGAAAAGCAAAAAGATACCGAGAGGGAGGAGAGAGTAAAGAGAAGAGAGGCAGGTGAAGAATAAGACAAGACAGTAAGTCTACCACGACAATCTCTATGAAACAATTACCATTAACTCGCGTGTCTACTCTTCTTCTACTTCTACAATAATTATGTGGAAATAAACCATTAAGATTATACATCATTGAAATCCAGGCAGTGACACCGTGTAGAGTGTGCAAACAAGGGCAGAAAAACACAGCAAACTCTGTTTTCAGTGCAGGTGTAGGCGTCCCATGAATTATAAGACGGAATCAACTGGCCAATTTGCACAGTACTACGCCACCATCAACAGTTTTTAAGTGCACACTGCCTGTTGAAATTAAAAGGTGTGTGCTTGATTGCCAAGTTGGGATGGATAAACAACAACTAACCAAAAATAATGTGTCACGTTTGTTTGGTTTGCAGTTTTAGTAAAAATAAAAAAGGAGGAAACTGAGACCCTCTGAAGCCCCGGAGCAGATGACATGGTGTTTTGGTGAGTGTTAAACTTATAATTGGTGCATTGCTCCTTGAAGTGTAAACCCTGCGCTACTTTGTTGATTCTAAGTGACAGAAACTCTCAGCGTAGTTGAACCTTTACGGTTCTTAAGGATGCATCCTCTCTGGATTGTGATAACATAAGCTTACAAAGCATTTTTACTGCACAGCTACAACTCAAGTGATGAGAGCTGTAGAAGTTTGCAAAGCTCTACGGTCAGTGTTCAGCAAATCTATAAGAGAATGTCAGGCTGCACAGAGTTTCAGTGTTATCTGTGACACACATGAACTCAAAGAAAGATGATTCACATTATTTAGGGATGTAACAAAAACTCCACAAACAGACAGCATTTATGTTACTGCAATAGTCTTATTAATTTAACAATGTTAAAACACTGTGCTTAAAGGAAACCAGAGGAGGAGATGTGAATCTACCGTGGACACGTACTAATTATTACACTGAACTCTTCAGAATGTTCAAAACCAAAGTTTGTCTGTCATTCAGTTTCAATACCCCAAGTACAGATTTGTCTACAGCACTCAAACAGACTTTAGGGTTAGAAATCAGAACTTTTAAAGCCTTTTATGTTCATTTATTAATTAAAAAGGAAACATGGATCTGACATGTCTCAGCATGTGTTAAAGTTGCAGGACTGCAACGATGCTTCTTTACAGAGGGCAGTGCTTATTTCTAAACACTTGAACATTATATTAATGCGTTTTCTGCTGTGTGGCTGCACACGTATCCCAGAAAAATTGTAAACCAGTGAAAAACAAACCCCAAGTATCAAGTTGTTTCTGATCAAAAATTACCTGGTGAAAGTCCTTGCCACTGCTTTTACCATCGCCACTGAAATCCACATGGGAGAAGAGACAGCGTAGTAGATGCCTGTCTGCCTCAGGACCGTGACGATTTACAATCTGTGAGGGCACAAGGAACAATCAGTACAGTATGGGGACACAAGACATTTAAGACAGTTCACCTGGACAAACTAGAAGACTGAATCTCAAAACTAGCTTATCTTTGAGACCACTTACATGCTGTATTTCTTGCTGGCTGGCTCGGTAATTTTTCTTTGTTAAATTGTCCACCAGATAGCTGATTTGAGACAAAGCCAGCGAGAGCGAGTCAAGATTCATTGCTGGTTGGGGCGGAAGCAGGCGGCCGAGCACGGCGCAAAATCACCATTATTCCCCTTTAGTCACTTCAGTGATAGGTTACTTCTGCTCCCCCCCCCCAAAAGGTGTGAAAAATGTCGACTTCCAAATAAGTTTTCCCGATCGGTGGCTCCCGGTATTAGGTAGAGTCCTTCAGTTTAAAATGAAGTTCAGCATCTGGAACGAAAGAACAGGAAAAAAGTACATATTAATTATTTTGACGATAAAACCAAAGTGGCAACTTCTTTGAGAACTGCACTAAAGTTGCAGTCTTACATGCAACTAGGGCAATATTTACAGTGCAGCAACACAACATATTGTGACAGGCTTTGAGGCCTACGTCCATAACAGACCCAGAGTT
Organism: Nibea coibor; assembly: GCA_023373845.1. NCBI lineage: Eukaryota > Metazoa > Chordata > Actinopteri > Sciaenidae > Nibea > Nibea coibor. Next base: position 15,940 of record JALLKU010000106.1, read on the forward strand.
TCAGTGAAACACATTTTAATGAATTAATTAGGATTTTAGAAATCCCACAACATGACACCATACGAGATAAAGCTGAGAAGTTTCAAGCGCTAACTTCACCGAGATACTGTAGAGTTACATAAACTCGCCTTGCCAGTAGCTTGTACTAGGCCTCGGCTGTAGCCTGTCGGACACACACACACACACTCAAAGCTAGTTTAAGTTGCTCATAACTTCTCCGTTTACAAAAATAACGTTAAACAATAACTACAGCATCCTTATCAACCCGTGCAAGAGGAGCTAACCGCGAATTCTGAATGAGTATTAAAGCAGGGAGCGTTAAAAAACACCCACTGAAACAAAGAGAAAGCTAATCGATGTTAGCCACTCTTGACAGCTACACGCAGGCTAATCTACATGTTCCAGAGCGTTTAGCGGACTCCTACCTCTGCCAGACACAATGAAGATATGCGGATAAGAAAATTAATACGTTTGAAGTAAAGTGGGTGACCACACTGCTGTGGCGAGTTGGGGTCGACCTCGCTACGTGAGCTAACATCACCATGACGGTGGTAAACACTTGCTATAGGGAGAAGTTGAAGTTAGCCGACATGTTTACTGAATAATTAACCATTAAATCTGTTACACACCAACTCATACGTCAACCCTTTATTTTATAGACACACCTCCACTAATATGCATCACCTGTAATCTGCGTTAACGTCAAACATTTGTGAAATGTCACCTGTAAGCTACGCGCTAACGCTAACAATTTAGCATTTACGCGAAGCTAACGTTAGCAACATGAGCCCGTTTCAAGCTTGTGTACGCGAATCGGCAAAACCAATTAAGGAGTGCTCTTTGTGTTAATAAATTCATATATACATATTTTAATAACAGATTTAACTACTTAACCGAATATTAACGCTTTGGTTGACGGCTGCCCCGCTCGTGAGCCGTGAAAGGCCGCGGACAGTACTGCGGATGCGGGATCGTGCCAGCAGCCAGCTAACGTTAGCATTAACCTTGTTAACGGAGCGGAGGGGGGCTCCGGCTAATGTATGGAAGGAACAAATGCTAACTACCTTTTTAACGGCACGTAAACGTTACACCTAACAAATGGCAATATCGCCCCCGACAACAATTTGAGCGATGTAGTTAGAGTGGGCAACATACTGCGCACGAGAAACGTTGCTAAATTGAGGCAATGTTACTTTCTTGGTGTGAGCAATATGACAGCTGTTTTCCAGCAATTAGACGCCCCCGCGGTGGTGGCTAACGGCCACCCTCTCCGTGTTAATATCGTCGCTTATGCGCTGTAAATACAGAAATATATATAAACCTGTCGACGGGCCGTTTGTCAAATATATTATGAATCTCACCGTGCTTCCAAGAAAGTGATTCAGATGTTCATCCCTTCTTGTTTCTCACAACAAACTTGACGAAATGGAAGGGTCGCTCTGCCTCCAGTTCAGTTTGATTTTCAAAATAAAATGGCGACTGTCACCGCCGCGGCGCGCGCTCACGGTTCGAGGCGAGTGTGTGCGTTCAGTTTATCCGCGCGACACCAACCGACCGACGCAAGGTGGCCAGCACCGCGAGGACAGGAGGAAACACCTGGGCCGGTTGTCGCGTAAAGTCTTTAAATTACCGTGTTTTATTCAACCTGACGACGGAAAAACGAAGAATAATGATGCTGTATGTTGTGGATATAATGTAAACGTGTGTGTGTGTGTGTGTGTGTGTGTGTGTGTGTGTTTGTTTCATAGAGAGGAACCCGATTAACAAGAAATGTTTTGTAAAGATATTTTAAAAACATATTAAACTGTTTTTTTTTATCTTAAGACAAGGCTAAATACCTACAATAATATAAAAAAAACCGTGTATATTGTATGTTCCTCCTGCTTCAGATTAGATTCAACTTTATTGTCTTTGCACAAAGTAACAAATACTAAACAGGATAGGTAACATAGTGCAGGTATAAATATGAATATGCTATGGGATATATACAGTATACAAATGTAAAACCACCAGTCTTAAACATGGAAATCAGTAAATTAGTCTGTCAAACCAGCTGCAGACTATGTTTTATATGACTATGAATGCATTATCTGGTTTTGTAATTTAAAAAGACAGGCTGTAAACAGACACTACTCACTGTAAAAAAAACAAACAACAAAAGCTTGTTTTTATGGTAAACACTGGGAGCTGTGGTTTCCAGTATAATATTACGGTAAAAGGATATTAGTACTGTTGATTTCATAGTATAAGGTTGCCGTTTTATTCCTTTTTTAAATGTCTGTGGATTTTATGGTGGTACTTGAACTCAAAACCAGGATGCCCTGAACATTACTCTGTGCAATTACCTGTAAATTCTCATTTATTCTCACTCTTTACTTTTAGTTTTTCTTCGCTCACGCAGTCTACTCAACCCATATTCATTTGTCATTGCACATCACAAGTTATTTTTTCAGTGTATAAATGTTATTGTTGTTGATATATGTAATGTGCACACTTATAGTCCAAACAGATGTCATTAAAAGATATCAGTAAGATCTCTAAGGTTTGGAGTAGGGCCAGTGTCAGAGGAGCCCGGGCTTTGTTGACGAGGCCAGATGCAGTCAGGAAATACCTGTTCTTGTCGTTTGAGGTTTTCATCTTGATCGACCTCCTGCGAGGGAGTGTCTCAAAATGCAGCCGATCACCTTCTCAGTAGACTGAATAATATGCTGCAGTCTGCCCTTTTCCTTGGCAGTGGCAGCAGCGTTCTTCTCGTGAGGCTGGACTCGTCGATGGCGCAGTAGAAGTGCACCATCATTGCATTTGGCAGGTTGAACTTCTTCAAGTATACCCCCTGTTATGCTTTTCTCATGAGAGAGGTTATGTTCAGCTCCCAGTTGAGGTCCAGGGACAGGATGGTTTCCAAGTGTCAACTGGAAATCCACACAGGCTGATGGCGGAAGGTGGGGTTGGGATCTCCCACCTGTACACAGACTCATCCCCATCGCCCAGTCTTGTCTGCAGACTGACAGAGGTGCAGCTGTAAAGGGGATAGTGAGATACACCCCAGCTTCACATGCTGCTTCTAGGTGGAGTTACAGCTGATAGAAATCACAAAGCTAAATGTCTGGATATCATTGGAGGTATGCAAGAATGTGCTTTGGGTGGAATATGGATGTGATGGACATGGGGAAGGATTATAACACTGCTAGAGCTGGTTATATAAATTCTAGTCCATGGCTTTATTCCAGATTTATTTCACCACCACCGCTCTCGTCCGGTAGGTGGCGGTAAGCACCGCCCGAAGAAGAACTCCTCCTCCTCCTCCTCCTCCTCCTCTTCCTCTTCTTCTTCTTCTCCTCCTGCTGCTGTCTCCACTGTACGCAGAGTTGTTGTCGAGGCTGGTGGACTAACACACCAGGAATATTTCTCTTCAGTCCCTGTGATTTTAAAGGGCTTACATTCACTTGGTGGCTGCGGAGATAAACATGTCGTCCTGGGCCAAATCATCAGCAGCAGCCCGGCGGCCACAAGCGAACCCGAACGGAAGGTGAGCCGTGTGTAGCACGCTTAGCATTAGCGGCTAAGATGCTAGGTGGGAGCTAAAAGGGCAGAAAACAAACCGGCTGCGGGCTCCGCCGACCGAAAAGCCGCATCCTCCCCACCCGTTAACGTTAGCAACATGATCTGTGTGCCGTTTAACGGACGTGAGAAACTCCTTCTTGTGTTGTTTTAGTGCTCAGCAGCTGCGGTTGTTTCGGAGAGCAGCGCCGTACCCCTCCAGAGAGGAGAGGACCGAGGAGCTGAAGGATGCCCTGGACAGGTACCAGCCTCACACCCCGCCACACACACACGGAGTGGAGGGATGTCATGTGAAGCTACCTCCTGGAGGTCCCTGACTTGGGGGCGGCTGTGGCTCGTCCACTAACCAGATGACCGGCGGTTCGATCCCCGGCTCCTCCAGTCTGCATGTTGAAGTTGGGCAAGATACTGAACCCCAAACTGTGTGATACATAGTCTAAAAGCGCCACATAAGTGCAGTCCATTTACCGTACTTACTATTTAAGTTCAATAACACGCTGTTATTATGGTGACATAATCTTCTGTAGAAATCTGTGCTGTGCTTGAGCTGATCCATTGTCCTACAAGAATCCTGAAGAACCCACAATTCTTAAATGAAGCGGCACGGCCACGCTACACTGACACAGTGTCAGTTGACACCATTTGTCATTTTCAGTCAACCTCGACAGAGGTCAACTATTTCAGCAATTCACGGCTGATAACCGCACAGATGGCAACACACATGCGAACACTGGTTCAATAAATAGAGCTGCAGACCTTAGGCTGAAAAGTAGGTGGGCTTGTTACCGTCAGTTTTCCAGCAGCTGAGGAAAAAACAAGATTGTTCCTCGCCTTGAGAAGCTGCAGACTCAGTGTAACCCACTGTTCATTTATCATCTGTTCATCTCTCCTCACATTCAGTCACTTTTCCTTGCTGCACACACACACACACACGCTTTTGGGGTCTTTATCAGGGAGACAAGCTTGTTAGAGAAGCGGTGTCAGGCAGACGCTTCTTGCGTACGTGATAAAAGAGGTTAGTGGCTTTTGAGTCTGCTTTCTTAACGGTGTGGTTTTCTGGTCTGTGTCAGACTTTTCATACCCAAACTAGGTCAGTGCAAAAGAAGTAGCTCCTCATTTAAGTACGAACACTTTGTTTTGTTTTGTTTTGTTTTAATTACTCGGCTCTCTGTGTCTGTAGAAAGTGTTTTAGTTTGTGAATGCAAAGTGAGGGCACATATCGCCATGAAGACTGTCATAACGTGTGACAAAGACAATATACAGACTTTTCCTATCGCTCAGCACGAGTCCCAGTTCAGATGTTACTTCAACTGAGGTGTAAAGAAAACAAACGAACACTGGAAACACAAAAATGTCTAACACGTACTTTTCATGCACACTTGACTGCAGGGGAGGAAAGAAACTGTCACCTGTATGGCCGTAGTGCACGACAGCAGGCTCCCATCATCAGTTTGTAAATAGTAAAAGATGCTTCCGTTTCACCACTTTTCTTTCAGTTATGAGGAGCTCGAGCAAATACAAAGCTACAGTGGAAATGTGAAGTATGAGGGATACAAGCATCAGCCCAATGGTGAGACTTCTTCTTTATGTCCAAACCCCAATATGAGTTTATGCATTGAAAGTGCACTGCTTACTGTTGATTACAGATTAATCATAAATCTGCCTTCCATCTTTTACTTTCTATCTCTTCGCTCTCCCCTTCATTCTCTGCCAACACCCTGACCGTCCCAGCCAAGTCAGACGGCTGCACTCCGGCAGACAGACGTAAAGCCCTGTACCAGAAGTTCTACAGGCAGGTGCAGGAGGAGAGGAAGCCGGCCGACTGCGTGGTCCTCTCCGTCACCAGCCAGTGCCTGTGAGTATTTAGAACAACGATCAACGACCACAAGTAGAAATCTGGTCGGCCAGAGCTGCCAGTCACTGATGGATGTCATTTATTTGTCCATTTTTGGAGGGGACCACCAGGAATATTTGATATTTATGTCATCAACTTGTTGCCATCGTGTTGTGTTAGTTTTTTTAGTTAGAGAGCTGTTGTCTGGGGGATAATTTTGTGTCATTGTTCTGCCTTTTTGTACAACACAACAGGCCCTGTGATTGTGATCCGTCAATATCACGCAACGTACTGTATTAAAGGGTAATTAATCATTTTACATGCTCATGTGCAGAAAACAGGCTTTGTTTGCCTCAGACACGTTTCACATTTCAAGTTTCACGTAACAATAACGCAGTTTAGTTTTCCTCCCACACATCTTAGTTTTCCCTGCTGCCCGTGAGTCTGCTTTGTTTGACAGCTTTGTTCACAGTTTACTTGTTGCAGCATCTGAATTCAGGAAAGGACTGACAGAAATGCAGAATCACCTTCCTTCTCCTTGTTTTAAATACGATCTGTCCATTTACTTTTGGTCCACTAAGTTTACAGAAGTGTGTGTAAAACCTACAATACCTGCTCAGTTTATCTGGATGCAAACGCCCTCTTTATCCTCGTAGTTATTGTTCAAGTGCAGTGTGCTGGAACAAACGCAACAACAATGTCACTTACAGACTTACACGAAGTCTGTCCGTCTTTGTCGCTGCTTGTCTTTAAACAGCAGATATGTCTACAGTGTATAAAGGTATATTTTCATCTAACATCGCTGGCTGACAGCTGGCCCGTTTCGGATCTGTTAGCTTCAGCTGTTGATGATAAGCAGTTGACATTGTGTGCATGTTTATTTGACAGGATCACTCACACTGGCTCATAGAAATGAGTGTGAGCCTTGTTTTTATGGTATTCTGTACATACCTAAGGCAGATCAGATAGCATGTTTTAAACTGTTGTTGAATGATTATCCAATGAGTGTGAGCTATGATCACTATCAGGTCTGTGTTTGTCTCCTTGTGACAGCAGCATATCTGTTTCATGTCATTTCCTCTAAAGCTAGTTTGAGACTACACTTACACAAACACGTACTGATACCGATGCTTCTGGTGTTCTCAGGACCTTATTCTGCTGTAAGGTGATTGATAAATAGCAGTTCCACAAACTCTAAATCCACTTTATATAATATGTAGTTTTATTACTGCAACGTTAAGAGCTTTTGTTGAGCGTACCGTCAGCACACTGACTGTGCAACCTTCTCTCATGAATAAAAAAATGTACATTTGTAATATTAATCACACCTTCAGGCAAACCCATACCTGTGAATACATGCAAATCATGTTTATTTTTATATCTTCACATTGAGAATTTGAAGTCCAGGCTACCTGATGTGTCTAACAACACACCTCTCCACCAAAGACAATCTGATCCAAATGCCATTACATATGATTTCTATTGAGCGTACAGTACATATCAAATAAATATGAGCATCACACATTCTTTCAAAGCAGCTGTAGTTCATCAAAGTCTTTCCACAATGGTGGTTCAGCAGTGGATTCTGTACTGAGCTCATAAATGAATACCATTAACTCGATCTGCCCTATCGGCTGTTGCAGTCTTAATGCTATTGCATATTTTGTACACAGTGATATAGTAGAGGTGCATAAAACATTACACACTCTACACAATGCCACATCAAACGTGAATTCATGCACATGACGCTCGTACAAAACGGTGACTTGTAGCGGTGCCAAATAAAGCAGCTGTGACACTGTTTATGTTGGCGTGACACAGTTATAGCAGCTAACTAACCTGCAGAAGAAGTGATTGCACTAAAACTGATACGGTCCAGGTGTCTGCAATGTGACAGTCCTGGTAGTCAGCAGGCTGTAACAACTGTATATAGTAGATGATTAACTATATAGGTGGAAGTATATCGTAAATGTTTGGGCCTCACTTATTGTTCCAGCTTAGTTTCAAACTTTTGGTTTTGATGTAAAAGTAGCACAGACGTCAGTGTAACGTCAATGCAGTAAGCTTGCATGGTAAGTCATTCAATAGGGCTCTGGCAGCTGTAGTCAGCTTGGACATTTAGCTTTAACAATGAATTCCAATGGTGGCTCAGTTTCACTGTGGCGAAACAAAGCATCGCACTGTCCATAGAAACTTATCAAACCACTCCCGCGACATAAATCTTGTTCCTTGTGACATTCTTCCCGTCTATACATTCCAAACATGCATATTGTAACTGAAGTATGACTATCACTTACAACTACGCTTTCTTAAGTTAACCACTGTTACAGACACACTGCTGCTAGTGGCAAACAGATGCTGTTTGTTTTTTTATTCTTTTTCAGTGCCCCAATTTTCTAAAATTGCTTTTCCTAGGTCCAAGTTGCTGGACGACTAAACATGACAACGACGAAAACATGACAATCACCATCAATGTAGAAATAGAAAGGTGCAATGTGTAATACCTCTAGATCCATATCCAGACATTTACCCACACTTGGCCAAACACAACCATTCAACATCGAGGTCTCTTTCACTTTTGACAGAGCCAAATTCTTCTTTGCAGATTTAAAACTACACTCAATTACAAAAACACTTAATTCTTCCATATGAACTGGTGCACAATATATTTCTTAAACACATACACTCTATGGGTGATCCAAAACTAATGTTACTGCCATGCTAAGCTCTATGTAATGCTAATTACACTTGGTCCTGCCTAATTAATGACCCATGCACATGGAATTCAGCACACAAAAGGAACGATGACTTATGGTTACATTTTTGTACTATAACCAGGAAATAACCCTCTGTTCCTCTTAGAGATATAATTTAGGTCTATCGACAGTGCCGGGCAAAAGTTTTGACAGATCTTCTCATTCACAGGTTTTTCTTTATTTTTGTTACTTTTTATATTGTAGATTTTAACTGAAGACATCAAAACTATGAATTCTGTGGTAGACAAAAGGTGTAAACAAGGCAAAATACTTTGACAGCTTTACACCTGTCAGTTTCATGAGGTAGTCACCTGAAATGACTTTCCAACACTCTTGAAGGAGTTTCCATATATGCCGTGCCTTGTAGGCTGCTTTTTCCATCACTATTGGGGCCAACTCATCGAAAACCATCTCCATTGGGATTTAGGTCAGGTGATCGTGGAGGCCAAGCCATCTGATGTATTATTTATTCACCTTTGTGCTCAAGTAGCCCTTACATAGCCTTTAGGTGTTTGGGTCATTGCCGTGTTGAAAAACAAATAATGGTCCCACTAAGCGCAAACCAGATGGGATGGCATGTTGCTGCAGAATTCTGTGGTAGCCATGGTGGTCAGGTGTGCCTTGAATTTTTAGAAACTGGCAACAGTGTCATCTGCGAAGCATCCCCAGACCATCACAACTCTTCTGTCCTTCACGTTGGGAACCACACATGCGGATACCAACCACCCACCTTCTCTGCATCTCATGAAGACACGGTAGTTTGAACCAAAAAACTCAAAGTTGACTCATCAAACCAAAGACTACAGAATACCACTGATCTAATGTTTTATGGTCTAAGCAACCCTCTTCTCTGTTGGTCTCAGTCGTGGTTTCAAGGCCTCATGAAAACCATTCCAGGTGACAACCTCAT
>JALLKU010000107.1:0-25000 GCA_023373845.1 Nibea coibor
CACACCTAACAACTTCCACTAATTTTGTACTACAGAAATAAAAATTATCTCACCAGATTCGGCTCATTTAGGACATTACTACTACACTGACCTCATACAAACCTTTTACAAACCGTCTACAATGAGCTAACGCACTAGCTGCTCATTGTATGTGTTACTGTCTGTCAGTTATTAGCTACTAACTGACAGACAGTAACACAGACACAGAGACTGGCCGACACAGACAAGCACAGAGACAGACAAGACAAACACCACACACACACACACACACCTAACAACTTCCACAAATTTTGTACTACAGAAATAAAAATTATATCAGTAGATTCAGCTCATTTAGCTTTAGCAGCATATGCTAAAATTAGTGGCTAGTGCATCATGCTACTTGCAAACATTAACGGCTAATGCTTAGTGCTTAGTGGCCAAAAATTTGTGGTAGCATTAGTGGTAGCAGTAGCATGTCAGGAGTTAGCATGTTAGCATTATCATGTATTTAATTTTTAGTGGGTAAAAAGTATGCTCATTGCTAACATTAGCAGCATAGGCTAAAATTAGTGGCTAGCGCATCATGCTAACTGCTAACATGAGTGGCTAATGCTAAAATTAGTGGTTTCAGCATTAGTGGTTAGTGGTTTCAGCGTTAGCGCTAGCCATTAACTGACAAACAGTAACACAGACACAGAGACCGACACAGACAAGCACACACACAGAGACAGACAAGACAAACACACACACACACACACAAACCTAACAACTTCTACAAATTTTGTACTACAGAAATAAAAATTATATCACTACATTCAGCTCATTTAGGACATTACTAATATATGGACCTTATACAAACCTCAGAGGGAGGTGGCCTCCTCTGCACCCAGCCTTCCAAACGTGTACCACATGTTAATGTCTTTACGTTACGTTCAATGCAAAATGTCCCAATTAAAATCAGTAGAAGAGTAAGCGGTTGTGTTATTTTGTTTAAGGATACAGAACAGCTTGGAGAAGAAACTGCTGATGATCAAATGACCGGAGAGTTCACTCAGCAGTACGTGAGTGTGCATGCATGTCTACATCTGAAACACAGCGGTTGCTATGGGGATCGGTGACTGATCGGGACCAGCAGCACCAGAATTCACATTAATGTTAAGTATTTTATTTATTACTGGTTAGGTTCAGTTTAACAACATTATTAAAAAGAATAAATTAAGAGACTTACTCTAAATACTCTAAAACTGTTGGTCTTAAAAATGCACATTTATTTGTATTCAGTGTTAAAAAATATTATATGGCTCTCACAGAAATACATTTTTATATATGTGGTTTTCATGGCTCTCTCAGCCAAAAAGGCTCCTGATCTGAATCAAAGTAACTATTGATGAGCGGCTCTGTATCTGTAAATCATATGAATTGTCTGTATCCGTATCTGGCTCTCAGACTGTGCGGGCCTAACTAAAGTGGGTGGGATTTAACCCAGAAGTGGGTTGGGTTAGGGCGGGGCTTTAACCGGTATGTTACTTCAAACATAGTATTGATATGGGTTGATCAGAAATTGTTATAATTATTTCTGATTAGAAAGCTATTTACAGAATAGTATCAGCATTGAGTTTCAGATCATGATGGCAAACAAACTATTTACAGAAGTTCTACAACAATGAATACAACACATGCAGTTGCAATTATGAAGTAAAATGTAATGAACAAGAGTTTTCATATTCAACATGACTTCCTTTTTTAACTTTATCTATAAAAAGTTTTTTTTTTATAACAGAACTCTACTGGTTAATAAGAAGTACAAACCGAAGTACAAACAAACCTGAAGCTGAAAAAACCCTAAACGTTAACGGAAAAGACCCGTGAACCTGAGTGACTAAGGGAGAGACGGAGAGCTGCTCTGTGTGCGAGTGAGCAGAGGGACACAGCGACACAGTACATCTGTATGTGCGTAGGAGAGTGGCACTGTGATAGAGAACTGCGCGGGACTGTTTTTTTCATCCTGCTCCTGCCCACTCCCGCTGAATTTCTGACCATTACTGCCCGCTCTGAAACTCTGAAACTTTATGCCCGCACCATAATAGAGATACAGTGATTTTGTGTCTTCTCCCGTCCCACAAGATAAACATGCCATTTATTATATTAATAAAGAGATTCATCAGGTTGTTTGTTTCATATTACGCCTATAATACTCATACTCGGCTGAAATGAGTATCCAGTATGGATAAAGCACTTTTGCTGGGTATCTGGCTCAACTCTAAAAGTAACCCTGCTTGCAGATAAGTGTCATCTTTTTTCATCACAACAAACAAACAGACATGTGCCGCAGCCTTTAGAGCAGGGGTCTCAAACTCAATTTACCTGGGGGCCACTGGAGACAGTGTCACAGTCTGCTCCCCTTTCACCTGCCCCTCAGTAATTTTCCATTCCCTCTCCACTCACCTGCCAGCCACTCCCTCCTCATCAGACCTACTCCCCTCACCTGCTTCCCATCACCAATCAAGCCAGTATTCTCTCCCTAAGCTCTCCCTGCTCACTCACACTCTGCCAGATTGTTCTGCATGCTCACGCTAGACTTTCCAGCACTCTTCTCCGGACTGATCTCCCGTTGCCGACTCTGCCTGCCTTGGACTAACCTGTTTGCTGTACTCCCGGTAACCGACCCTGCCTTCTGTCTTTGACCACGAGCTTCTGGTCCCTCTGGATTCTGCCAGCTGGTGTCGGCCCAGCTACTGGTGGCTCGCTCCTGGTACGTCTGCCTCGACGCCTGCCTACCTGCTTGTCGGAGTGGTGTTCCCAACCTAAGCCCCCAGACTTTCCATGTGCCCAGAGAGACTGTTTCCTCTGCTGTTGCTTTGAACGGTGCTATTACTCCTCTAACTGTCAAGTGTAATAAAAGTGACCTTCCGGTATTACCTTCGTCCAGTGTGCTGCATTTGGGTTCTCATTACACCCGTTACAGGCAGAGTCTGGGTGAGGCTGGGCTGCATCAGGTTTTCCAGAAGAAAAGCTCTGATAAAAAAACATTCCAGTGTTCTCAAATATCTATTTTTTTGAACACAAAATAAGATGAAAAAAAAAATAAACAAATTAAGAATTAATAAGAAAATAAATAAATCAACCAGTAATAAATAAATAAATAAAATGTATTTGTAAAATGTCATGGCTTATGACATGAAGATATAGAAAATGTTCATATATGGGTTAGGGTTAGGTCATTTTTAATATATGTATATAATAATACAGCAGATATAGAAGACTTAAGAACCTTATAGTCGCTGACTAGAGAAATGTAATTATTATTCAGATTCAAATGTCTGTATCAACAGTTCTTTGACCTTTTAACTTTCTGAACAACAATAGAACAGGGGTCCTGTGCTTGCATATGACGTTGAGCACGGCACCATTCGTGATTGGTTGAAGGTCAGAAAACCATGAAAACACGAAGTTTGTGTTTGTGGTGCCCAACAATGTTGAATATAGTTTAACATTAAATAAATTAAAAATTTTAAAGTTCAACTCGTTAACGCTAGCTCCATACTAGCCACAATAGATGGTGATACGTTTCTTTCCGTTACGATTATCAACAAACAAAACCAACAATGGAGACACAGAGAAGACATTTGTTGGAACCGGAACTGATCGACATTGAACAGCGGATTGTTTTATTGTAAATACTGAGACGATAACTAAAGAGGAGACAAGTGGCTACGTTATTGTTGTGGAAGGAATACGGCTGGCAAATCGGGATTACGGAAATGAGGTAACTCTAGCGGACCAATCAGAGCGATACGGTCTTTGTGAGCTCTGTGTTGTTTGGGAGGTGCACGTAAGCTGACGGAGAGGGGGTCGGAGATGGTACGCAATGGATACGCCGACGGATACGGAGAAGGATAAATCGGGACAGCATCCATATCAAACCCGTGGGCCGCTCTAACATTAAACTTTCATATTAAGGCGGGGGCAACAAACTATCGGGCCACGAGTTTGAGACCCCTGCTTTAGAGCAAGGGTGTCAAATTCAAATACACAGTGGGCTGAAATTTTTAAAAATTGCTACAAAAAAAAAAAAAAAAAAAAAAGACTAGAAAAAGACTCCCATTTAAAAAAATGCAGTTTTTGACAAAAAACGTTGTTTGTGAGTTATTGTCCATCAGAGATGGGGCTCCCTTGGGCCCCTTGAAGAAAAAGAAATAAGGGTTTGTTGGGACGGCCTGGGACCAGAGGCGGAGCCAAGTGCGGCACCACTCGTACTCCTCCGCCTCCAGGTACAACTGGGCCGTCCCAAATTTTCTGACTGTCTTGTGTTCCAAGACCTGCAGAAGACAAAGTATGACAGAAAGCAGAGAGGTCAGTCAGCGGTATACTGTCACAGTCTGCTCCCCTTTCACCTGCCCCTCAGTAATTTTCCATTCCCTCGCCACTCATCTGCCAGCCACACCCTCCTCATCAGACCTACTCCCCTCACCTGCTTCCCATCACCAATCAAGCCAGTATTTAAGCTCTCCCTGCCAGATTGTTCTACATGCTCACGCTAGACTCTCCAGCACGCTTCTCCGGACTGATCTCCCGTTGCCAATTCTGCGAGTTGGTGTCGGCCCAGCTACTGGTGGCTCGCTCCTGGTACGTCTGCCTCAACGCCTGTCTACCTGCTTGCCAGACTGGTGTTCCCAGCCTAAGTCCCCAGACTTTCCCTGTGCCCAGAGAGACTACTTCCTTTGCTGTTGCTTTGTACAGTGCTATTGCTCTTCAAACTGCCAAGAGTAATAAAAGTGACTTTCCTGTATTACCTTCGTCCAGTGTCCTGCATTTGGGTTCTCCCTACACGCGTTACATATACAGCTGTGAAGACAACTTTTAACTGACATTAAAGATATCAAAATGAAGAGAGCAATTTGTCTCATTTTTAATGAGAGGAAATACACGATTTTTTAACTTATTTTTAATGGCACTGCAAAAAAAAAAAAATAAATAAAAATAGAGGGAGAGGCATTACGGACTCACCAAGGAGTGAAGGAATTTTTTCTCTGGCCATGGCCTGGCACCTGGCCAGCTTTTGCCCCTTGGCCTGCTTGACCAGGGACTGGTGCCCAAGGACCGTCCACCCCAGGTCTTTGTGGAGCTTCCTCAACTCCCAGATCACCACCTTTGTTTGGCCGCTGGTGATCCAGGAGTGCCTTGGGGGAGTCGCTCGAAAATACTCGAGGAAGGAGATGGCCTGGCCCACATACAATATTATTGTGGTCAGGGCCAGGCCAATTTTCCTGAAAATGGCGGGATATCTGTAGTGGAGAGAACAAATTAAGAGAGACACATGAGGCCATGTAGAAAACTGTGTGTCAGCAACTCAAGTCAACTTCCGTCTACAACACTTTAAAGCACTAAATATAAAATAAAAACAAAGAAAAAAAATGAACATGCACGTAATTAACAGCAATTGTGGCAACCATCCAAGTCACCAACACAAAGTTCAGCCTGAAAAAAACATCCCAAAAAGAGATGGGACCTCGTCCTTTCCAGTCACTTTTTGCAGTACACTGTAGAGTACATAGACAGAAGGCAGTAAAGGTATTTCTTTCAAGTTCGGCACTTACGATTTCAGGAGGGGCACATTGAAAAGGAACTCCCAGCTCCAAAACGTGACACTAGGCCAGCCGAGCGTCAGGTATTTTACAAATACTTTGGCCCGGCTGATCTTGGAGACGGCGTTCTCCTTCATCTTGGAGGTCCCTTCAGGGCAAAAGATGAATGCCCCGTTTCCGTGCCATGGACGGGCCCAGGACTATGTCCTTCAGCTTCGACCCCCCCTACTTTTGCCCCTGAAATAGGGGGCAATAGCTTTGAGGACCTTTTTGATCTTTCTGTCAAAGGGCTGCTCTTCTTCCTAGAAGAACAAATCAAAACATTGTTAACACCAATGCTACATGACCACATAGCCTCATCGGTTCTACACTTGGTAAAGATTTATAGAATTCTTGATGAACTAATCCATCTCACTCACCTCCTCCGACTCTTGCAAATGTTTGGTCTTCATCCTTTTTTTGGGGGGGGGGGGCTCATCGCGGCTCTCCTGGGTAGAGACAGAAAAACAGTAATACAACATGATTGAGTGACATACTTTGGGCTTCGACTAAATGATTACAGCACCATATCACATAAATTGGTTATCTTCTCACCTCAGCCTTAGAAGAAAAATGCAGCCTCCTCTTTGCCATCTGCTGGGGCTGGGGCTGCGGTGGCGGCTGCTGCTGCGGTGGCGGCTGGGGCTGGGGCTCGGGCTGCTGCTGCGGTGGCGGCTGCTTCTGGGGCTCCTCGGCATCTGAGGACTCAGAGGAGGGCTGCTGCTGTGGTGGCGGCGGCTGCTGTTGGGGCTCCTCAGAGTCTGAGGAGTCCGAGGAGGGCTGCTGCTGTGGCTCCTCGGCGTCTGAGGAGTCCGAGGAGGGCTGCTGCTGCTGTGGTGGCGGCTGCTGCTGGGGCTCCTCGGAGTCCTCCGAGGATGGCGGCTGGGGCTTCCCCTTCGTATTCCGCTGCGGCGGCTGCCACGACGCACCTGGCTCTGCAGAGGGAAAAACAAACAGCATGAGAAAACAGGGGCGCAAATGAATGGCAATGTAATGATTTAGTTATTCAAAGAAATTGATTAGGGATAGATTGAACATTTGCTACTTATTTTTCATTCACTCACCTTAAGGTCCGCAACCTGCCGCTTCAGGCGCTTGACCTGTGCAGTCAGGTTGCGGATTTTCCTTTTTGATGTCCTGCAGGTCTGGCAGCGCTCTTCTTCCGATGCAGACTCAGCTGGGTCCGCCACATCCAGGCGAGTCTGCATCGGCGGGTCAGGGCTGCTGGCCCTCAGGCCGGCCAAGGCATGGATGGCAGCTGCCCTTTTAGCCTTTCGCCGCTCCTCAGCTATCTGCTTGACTGTGAGGTCCTTGTGGGCCTTTAAATGCTTTTCAACATTGAGTATGGCGGGGCTGCAGCCCAGGATGGGGCAGGGTCCCGGCGGGATGACCGTCCTGCCGGTGGCCATGCTATTTAATATGGCCCTTTCCTTGCCGTTTTTCATGAGGTGGGTCTCCCTCAGGTGTTTGGCCACCATCTGCAGCACTTTGCCGCAGATGGGGCACTCGCCTCTGGCTCTTGTTTTGGTCATCTATGAGATCAAAGACAGAAAAACTAGGCTCACTGACCAGGAAACTGTGTGTCAGCAACTCAAGTCAACTTCTGTATACAACACTTTAAAGCACTAAATATAAACAAAGAAAAAGTGAACACGCGCGTAATTAACAGCAATTTGAGCAAACATACAAGTCACGACACAAAGTTCAGTCTGAGAAAACATTAATGCACTTCATAATTACAATATTTTCGACAAATAATGCACTAATTTCATAATTTAGTAGTACTCACATTCACTGCATGAAAACACGCGCAACGGACTTGACTCGCCTGCGTCCTCTGGTCCTCTGGCACGTCCTACCGCAACGTCACAGTACGGCGTAATTAGGTGCGTTGGGGGCCTCCGGGGGGTCCACTGTCCCGAATCTGGGGCCCCTGGGGCTGAAATTTGACCATGTACGTCTGGACGCGGCCTACAATCAGGGTGCCGAGGTATAAAAATTTAACTTTTTGAACAGATAAAATACAAAACACACAGACTGAACTTTGAACAAATTTTGTACAATTTATTAAAATACAAACTTTTGAACTTTTGAGAAAATTGAAAAACAATATATAGCATAAAATTTAAAACATTTATATGACACACACACACAAACTCACACAAACTACAATTTTTTTATCAAGACCACTGGCCTCTTTTTTAATTTCTTCGGCGACAGGCCCACCTTTTCCTTAACCTTTTTTGCAAGTGTGCAAAGGGCGACCTGCTTGGTTGGCGTGCCCTTCAGAAGGAGGAAGAGAAACACAATTAGCTCAGTGAATGTGTATTATGGTGTGCTAGCAATGACATGGCTTTAACTTACTTTTATTTCCTCCACTACTGCAGTTGGAGGAGGAGCAACAGCAACAGCAGCAGGAGCAGCTTCAGGGTCACGCAGGGAGAGACACACAAAGAGGTCCCGTATCCTTTTAGCACGACGCAGGTTTTGGTGCAAAGGATAGAAACGCTCCTGCGTGTCTACGCTGTGGCACATAAAGTTGGACAGGTTTGTGCGAACTTCTGCATCATTGCTTTCGAAGTTCTGCATAAACATAATGAGGCATTGTCAGTATAAACACACACAAATTGAATTGGCGTGTTTTGGATACTCACATAAGTGGACACAGCGGTTCTTATGTCAGGGAGCCCCATCTCTGATGAATACCTTATGAGATCTTTGGCCTCCCCGCGGCCGAGGGAGGAAAAGAAATAAGGATTGGTCGGGACGGCCCGGTACCGGAGGCGGAGCCAAGTGTGGCACCACTCGTACTCCTCCGCCTCCAGGTACAACTGGGCCGTCCCAAATTTTCTGACTGTCTTGTGTTCCAAGACCTGCAGAAGATAAAGTATGACAGAAAGCAGAGAGGTCAGTCAGCGGTATACTGTCACAGTCTGCTCCCCTTTCACCTGCCCCTCAGTAATTTTCCATTCCCTCGCCACTCATCTGCCAGCCACACCCTCCTCATCAGACCTACTCCCCTCACCTGCTTCCCATCACCAATCAAGCCAGTATTTAAGCTCTCCCTGCTCACTCACTCTCTGCCAGATTGTTCTACATGCTCACGCTAGACTCTCCAGCACGCTTCTCCGGACTGATCTCCCGTTGCCAATTCTGCGAGTTGGTGTCGGCCCAGCTACTAGTGGCTCGCTCCTGGTACGTCTGCCTCAACGCCTGTCTACCTGCTTGCCAGACTGGTGTTCCCAGCCTAAGCCCCCAGACTTTCCCTGTGCCCAGAGAGACTACTTCCTTTGCTGTTGCTTTGTACAGTGCTATTGCTCTTCAAACTGCCAAGAGTAATAAAAGTGACTTTCCTGTATTACCTTCGTCCAGTGTCCTGCATTTGGGTTCTCCCTACACGCGTTACATATACAGCTGTGAAGACAACTTTTAACTGACATTAAAGATATCAAAATGAAGAGATCAATTTGTTACTCATTTTTAATGAGAGGAAATGCACCCAAAGAAATTATAAGGATACTCACATTCATGAGGTACCCGGTCTCTTTTGTGCCAATTGCCTCCTTCACCTCCTTGACACGCATTCTCGTGAGGACGCCGGTCCGGTGTCTGTATATAGAGGACAGATAGGCCGCCAGGTACCCAAAGAAGCTGTACCGAGATTTGGGATCTCTTGGTGGGGCCTTCTCGATGTCCTCTGAAACGAAAGTTAAAGAGAGAAGAGAACAAAGAGATTTTTTTACTTATTTTTAATGGCACTGCAAAACAATAAAAATAAATAAATAAATAAAAATAGAGGGAGAGAAGAGAGGGAGAGGCATTACGGACTCACCAAGGAGTGAAGGAATTTTTGGTGCCCAAGGACCGTCCGTCCCAGGTCTTTGTGGAGCTTCCTCAACTCCCAGATCACCACCTTTGTTTGGCCGCTGGTGATCCGGGGGAGTCGCTCGAAAATACTCGAGGAAGGAGATGGCCTGGCCCACATACAATATTATTGTGGTCGGGGCCAGGCCAATTTTCCTGAAAATGGCGGGACATCTGTAGTGGAGAGAACAAATTAAGAGAGACACATGAGGCCATGTAGAAAACTGTGTGTCAGCAACTCAAGTCAACTTCCGTCTACAACACTTTAAAGCACTAAATATAAAATAAAAACAAAGAAAAAAAATGAACATGCACGTAATTAACAGCAATTGTGGCAACCATCCAAGTCACCAACACAAAGTTCAGCCTGAAAAAAACATCCCAAAAAGCGATGGGACCTCGTCCTTTCCAGTCACTTTTTGCAGTACACTGTAGAGTACATAGACAGAAGGCAGTAAAGGTATTTCTTTCAAGTTCGGCACTTACGATTTCAGGAGGGGCACATTGAAAAGGAACTCCCAGCTCCAAAACGTGACACTAGGCCAGCCGAGCGTCAGGTATTTTACAAATACTTTGGCCCGGCTGATCTTGGAGACGGCGTTCTCCTTCATCTTGGAGGTCTCTTCGGGGCAAAAGATGAATGCCCCGTATCCGTGCATGTATGAATGATGGATAATGGAATGTAGCATGAACACACCCCACCACACACCCGCACAAATACACTGTGTTCTTTCTTACCCATGGACGGACCCAGGACTATGTCCTTCAGCTTCGACCCCCCCTACTTTTGCCCCTGAAATAGGGGGCAATGGCTTTGAAGACCTCTTTGATCTTTTTGTCAATGGGCTGCTCTTCTTCCTAGAAGAACAAATCAAAACATTGTTAACACCAATGCTACATGACCACATAGCCTCATCGGTTCTACACTTGGTCAAGATTCATCATCATCATCACCATCACCACCGCCACTATCATCACTGTTGTTTTACCTTCTGTAAATCCTGTGTTTCTCTTCAGTAGGACTTGTTTACTTGTTTTGACCACTTTGGAACTTGGAACCAGGATCAGAGTCACGTGGCTTCGATCTTGGCTCTGGCTCCGCCCCCCTGTCAATACTTTATATATAGACCCAGTAGGACTTGTGGCTCCACCTCCAGGATCTGCCTGCCTGCCTGCCTGTGTGAGTGATTATGAGTGATTATGTGAGTGACTAATTTCACACTTTATTCTACTATTCTACTTTTTTCAGCTAATTTCACACTTAATTCTACTATTCTACTTTTTTCAGCTAATTTCACACTTTATTATACTATTCTAATTACTTAAGCTAATTTCACACTTTCTGATACTATTCTAATTACTTCAGCCAATTTCACACTTTCTTCTACTATTCTACTTTTTTCAGCTAATTTCACACTTAATTCTACTATTCTACTTTTTTCAGCTAATTTCACACTTAATTCTACTATTTTATTTTTTCAGCTAATTTCAGATAAAGAGACACAGACAGTCACACACGCATGCACACACATACATACACACACACACACACACACACACACACACATCTAACTACTTCCACAAATTCTGTACTACAGAAATAAAAATCATATTGCTAAATTCAGCTCATTTAGGACATTACTACTACACTAACCTTCTACTAACCTTTTACAAACCTTCTACAATTTAAACTACTTCTCCTTCTCCTTACTAATTTCTACTATTCATATTTCACAAATTATGATACTACTACTATCTACTAGTTGTTTCAGCTACTTTCACACTTATAGTATTCTAATTACTTCAGCTAATTTCACACTTTATTCTACTATTCTACTTTTTTCAGCTAATTTCACACTTTATTCTACTATTCTACTTTTTTCAGCTAATTTCACACAATATTATGCTACTCTACTTTTTTCAGCTAATTTCACACTTTATTCTACTATTCTACTTTTTTCAACTAATTTCACACATTATTATGCTATTCTACTTTTTTCAGCTAATTTCACACATTATTATGCTATTCTACATATTTCAGCTAATTTCACACTTCATTCTATTATTCTACTTTTTCATCTAATTTCACACTTTATTCTACTATTCTACTTACTTCAGCTAATTTTACACTTTATTATACTATTCTAATTACTTCAGCTAATATCACACTTTATTCTATATTCTACTTATTTCGGCTAAATTTACACTTTATTATACTATTCTACATATTTCACACTTTCTTATGCTATTCTAATTACTTCAGCTAATTTCACGCTTTCTTATACTATTCTAACATTTTCCACAATTCTACCTTTTCATACAAATTTGTACAGTATTACACAACATTGTACCACTTCATACTGTTCTGTTCTCTATATACATTGTTTGGCCTTTTCAAGCTTTATTGTATACAGACAGCGAAAGAGTGACAGGTATGTGGGAACGCCGTGCGACGACGGGCGGCAGAGGGCCCCCACACCGTATTTCCGCAGGAAATGCAGTTTTCTAGTTATTGGTGTGGGGGCCCAGAGGGCTCATACCTAGAGTGCGAAGAGAGAGAAAAATTCATCGAAAAATAAATTTATAAACTGCGACTGTGGCCGCAAATGTCAAGCTACAGAAATCATTTATAGCTAGAAACGTAGGAAAATTTGTCGCCGTCGCATAGATACCACTGCTGAAGCTGTGAGTATTATGGTTTTGGCCTGACACAGAAAGATTCGGCCCCAGCACCAATCCACAGTCCCATCTCCTCCCATATTAATTTGAGAGGAGAAATCTCCGGAAGGGCAGAGACCACCTGCTCTTTACCACATGATAAATGCCAGAGTTTTTAACATTTAGCTCTCAAACTGGGCACAAAACTGGTCGAGAAGTAGCCGCCGACCACGAATATTTCGGCTTTTGGATACGACACACCGTTTGGCATTTAATGCCGCTTGTTCGTGGGACGTCATTTGGTTCCTCTCTCCCTCTCTGGGCAGTTCCAACTGACGATTTTAACAGGTGCACTAACTGCTCTGCTGATTAGGGCCCAGCAGTTGGTCCTGGTTGCTTGGCAACCTTAAGCCTGCCTGAGGGAGGAGAGGGGGGAGGGGCTATTTTCACTGTTGTTGATTTATCAAATGCTATATGTTTAATGTCAGACATTTTATGCTTCTCTCTGACAGACACAAACACAGACAGTAACACACACATGCGCGCACACACACACACACACACACACACACACACACACACATCTAACTACTTACTACTAGTTGTTTCAGCTACTTTCACACTTATACTATTCTACTTTTTTCAGCTAATTTCACACTTTATTCTACTATTCTACATATTTCAGCTAATTTCACACTTTATTCTACTATTCTACTTTTTCATCTATTTTCACACTTTATTATACTATTCTACTCATTTCAGCTAATTTTTCACTTTATCACACTATTCTACATATTTCACACTTTGTTATACTATTCTAATTACTTCAGCCAATTTCACACTTTCTTATACTATTCTACTTATTTCCGCTAATTTCACACTTTCTGATAACAGACAAATAGAGAGACACACAGTCACAGACACATGCACACACACACACACACACACCCACTTCCACAAATTCTGTACTACAGAAATAAAAATCATAGTGCTAAATTGAGCTCATTTAAGACATTACTACTACACTAACCTACTAAACTTTTACAAACCTTCTACAATTTAAACTACTTCTCCTTCTCCTTACTAATTTCTACTATTTATATTTCGCAAATTATTATACTACTACTATCTGCTAGTTGTTTCAGCTATTTTCACACTTGTACTATTCTACTTTTTTTGTGTATAGATGGCTAAAGAGTGGCAGGAATGTGGGGAGAGAGAGGTATGTGGGAACGCCGTGTGACGACGGGCGGCAGAGGGCCCCCACACCGTATTTCCGCAGGAAATGCAGTTTTCTAGTTATTGGTGTGGGGGCCCAGAGGGCTCCCACACTATTGTTCTTCAAATCTTTATTATTATTATTATTATTGGTGTGGGGGCCCAGAGGGCTCCCACACTATTGTTCTTCAAATCTTTATTATTATTATTATTATTGGTGTGGGGGCCCAGAGGGCTCCCACACTATTGTTCTTCAAATCTTTATTATTATTATTATTATTGGTGTGGGGGCCCAGAGGGCTCCCACACTATTGTTCTTCAAATCTTTATTATTATTATTATTATTATTATTATTGGTGTGGGGGCCCAGAGGGCTCCCACACTATTGTTCTTCAAATCTTTATTATTATTATTATTATTATTATTATTATTGGTGTGGGGGCCCAGAGGGCGCCCACACTATTGTTCTTCAAATCTTTATTATTGGTGTGGGGGCCCAGAGGGCTCCCACACTATTGTTCTTCAAATCTTTATTATTATTTTTCTTCTTCCGTACGTTTTTCGGCACTCCAAGGATCCTACAAATTTTGTACTACAAAAACAAAACTTATATCACTAGATTCAGCTCATTCAGCACATGCTGGCTTATCAAAAAACTTTTTTCTAATATTAATATTTTACAAATTATTCAACTTTTTCTACAAATTTTTTCCCATTTGAAATACATTGTACAAACTTCAAATCTTTCTACAAAACTTCTACAAACATTCTACATTTTGAACTACTTCTACTACTACTACAGACTTCATTCAAACTTCAAATTGTACACAAAATATTAAACTATTAAACTCGTATTTAACTTTTTTAAAAATCTTTTACCGTTTTTAAACTATGAAGGCTCAAAGGTGAGAAGGGTTTTGATCAAAATTCAGGGTTTATAATGGGTGTGTATGGCGCGGAATGTTTTGGGCCACAGTGGATGACATCATCAGCTAGAGTGTGGAGGAGAGAAAAAATCGGTCAAAAAATAAAACGTAAACTGCTCCTGTGGCCACAAATTTCACACTACAGACACGATTTATACATAAAAACGTAGGAAAATTTGTCAGCGTCGCATAGATACCACTGCTGAAGCTGTGAGTATTATAGTTTTGGCCTGACACACAGAGATTCCCCACCCACACCCCTCCACACCTCCATAGACGGCAATGTTAATTTGAGAGGAGAAATTACCAGAAGCAGCAGGGAGCATCTGCTCTTTACCTGACGACCCAGACCAGAGTTTTTAACATTTCGCTCTCAAACTGGGCACAGAGCTGGTCGAGAAGTAGCCGCCGATCACAAATATTTCGGCTTTTGGATACGACACACCGTTTGGCATTTAATGTTGTCTGTTCGAGGCCCTTCATTTGCTTTCTCTCTCCCTCTCTCTGGGTATTTCCAACTGAAATTACACCAGGTGCATTAACTGCTCTGCTGATTAGGGCACAGCAGTTGGTCCTGGTTGCTTGGCAACCTTAAGCCTGCCTGAGGGAGGAGAGGGGGGAGGGGCTATTTTCACTGTTGTTGATGTATCAAATGCTACATGTTTAATGTCGGCCATTTTATGCTTCTCTCTCACAGACACAAACACAGACAGTAACACACACACACACACACAGACACACACACACCTAACTACTTACTACTAGTTGTTTCAGCTACTTTTACACTTATACTATTCTACTTTTTTCAGCTAATTTCACACTTTATTATACTATTCTACATGTTTCACACTTTATTATACTATTGTAATTACTTCAGCCAATTTCACACTTTATTCTACTATTCTACTTTTTTCAGCTAATTTCAGACTTTATTCTACTATTCTACTTTTTTCAGCTAATTTCACACTTTATTATACTATTCTACTTTTTCATCTAATTTCACACTTTATTCTACTATTCTACTCATTTCAGCTAATTTTTCACTTTATTACACTATTCTACATATTTCACACTTTGTTACTATTCTAATTACTTCAGCCAATTTCACACTTTATTCTACTATTCTACTTTTTTCAGCTAATTTCAGACTTTATTCTACTATTCTACTTTTTTCAGCTAATTTCACACTTTATTATACTATTCTACTTTTTCATCTAATTTCACACTTTATTCTACTTTTTTCAGCTAATTTCACACTTTATGGTACTATTCTACTTATTTCAACTAATTTCACACTTTATTCTACTATTCTACTTTTTCATCTAATTTCACACTTTATTCTACTTTTTCATCTAATTTCACACATCATTCTACTATTCTACTTTTTTCAGCTAATTTCACACTTTATGGTACTATTCTACTTATTTCAGCTAATTTCACACATTATTATGCTATTCTACTTATTTCAGCTAATTTCACACTTTATTATACTATTCTACTTTTTCAGATAATTTCACACTTTATTCTACTATTCTGCTCATTTCAGCTAATTTCACACTTTATTATGCTATTCTACTTTTTTCATCTAATTTCACACTTTATTCTACTATTCTACTTTTTTCAGCTAATTTCACACATTATTATACTATTCTTTTTTCAGCTAAATTCACACATTATTATACTATTCTGCTTTTTTCAGCTAAATTCACACTTAATTCTACTATTCTGCTTTTTTCAGCTAATTTCACACTTTATTCTACTATTCTACATTTTTCAGCTAATTTCACACTTTATTATGCCATTCTATATATTTCAGCTAATTTCACACTTTATTCTACTATTCTACTTTTTTCATCTAATTTCACACATTATGCTATTCTACTTATTTCAGCTAATTTCACACCTCATTCTACTATTCTACTTTTGTCAGCTAGTTTCACATATTATGCTATTCTACTTATTTCAGCTAATTTCACACTTTATTCTACTATTCTACTTTTTTCAGCTAATTTCACACTTTATTATGCCATTCTATATATTTCAGCTAATTTCACACTTTATTCTACTATTCTACTTTTTTCATCTAATTTCACACATTATGCTATTCTACTTATTTCAGCTAATTTCACACCTCATTCTACTATTCTACTTTTGTCAGCTAGTTTCACATATTATGCTATTCTACTTATTTCAGCTAATTTCACACTTTATTCTACTATTCTACTTTTTTCAGCTAATTTCACACTTTATTATGCTATTCTACTTTTTTCAGCTAATTTCACACTTTAGTATGCTATTCTACATATTTCAGCTAATTTCACACTTTGTTCTACTATTCTACTGTTTTCAGCTCATTTCACATTTTTTAGATATGTATTATTTGGCCTTTTCAAGGTTTATTGTGTAGAGAAGGCTAAAGAGTGGCAGGAATGTGGGGAGAGAGAGGCATGTGGGAACGCCGTGCGACAACGGGCGGCAGAGGGCCCCCACACCGTATTTCCGCAGGAAATGCAGTTTTCTAGTTATTGGTGTGGGGGCCCAGAGGGCGCCCACACTATTGTTATTCAAATCTTTATTATTATTTTTCTTCTTCCGTACGTTTTTCGGCACTCCAAGGATCCTACAAATTTTGTACTACAAAAACAAAACTTATATCACTAGATTCAGCTCATTCAGCACATGCTGGCTTATCAAAAAACTTTTTTCTAATATTAATATTTTACAAATTATTCAACTTTTTCTACAAATTTTTTCCCATTTGAAATACATTGTACAAACTTAAAATCTTTCTACAAAACTTCTACAAACATTCTACATTTTGAACTACTTCTACTACTACTACAGACTTCATTCAAACTTCAAATTGTACACAAAATATTAAACTATTAAACTCGTATTTAACTTTTTTAAAAATCTTTTACCGTTTTTAAACTATCGGGCCTCAAAGGTGAGAAGGGTTTTGATCAAAAATCAGGGTTTATAATGGGTGTGTATGGCGCGGAATGTTTTGGGCCACAGTGGATGACATCATCAGCTAGAGTGTGGAGGAGAGAAAAAATCGGTCAAAAAATAAAACGTAAACTGCTCCTGTGGCCACAAATTTCACACTACAGACACGATTTATACATAAAAACGTAGGAAAATTTGTCAGCGTCGCATAGATACCACTGCTGAAGCTGTGAGTATTATAGTTTTGGCCTGACACACAGAGATTCCCCACCCACACCCCTCCACACCTCCATAGACGGCAATGTTAATTTGAGAGGAGAAATTACCAGAAGCAGCAGGGAGCATCTGCTCTTTACCTGACGACCCAGACCAGAGTTTTTAACATTTTGCTCTCAAACTGGGCACAGAACTGGTCGAGAAGTAGCCGCCGATCACGAATATTTCGGCTTTTGGATACGACACACCGTTTGGCATTTAATGTTGTCTGTTCGAGGCCCTTCATTTGCTTTCTCTCTCCCTCTCTCTGGGTATTTCCAACTGAAATTATACCAGGTGCATTAACTGCTCTGCTGATTAGGGCCCAGCAGTTGGGCCTGGTTGCTTGGCAACCTTAAGCCTGCCTGAGGGAGGAGAGGGGGGAGGGGCTATTTTCACTGTTGTTGATGTATCAAATGCTATATGTTTAATGTCGGACATTTTATGCTTCTCTCTCACAGACACAAACACAGACAGTAACACACACACACACACACACACACAGACACACACACACCTAACTACTTACTACTAGTTGTTTCAGCTACTTTTACACTTATACTATTCTACTTTTTTCAGCTAATTTCACACTTTATTATACTATTCTACATGTTTCACACTTTATTATACTATTGTAATTACTTCAGCCAATTTCACACTTTATTCTACTATTCTACTTTTTTCAGCTAATTTCAGACTTTATTCTACTATTCTACTTTTTTCAGCTAATTTCACACTTTATTATACTATTCTACTTTTTCATCTAATTTCACACTTTATTCTACTATTCTACTTTTTCATCTAATTTCACACTTTATTCTACTATTCTACTCATTTCAGCTAATTTTTCACTTTATTACACTATTCTACATATTTCACACTTTGTTACTATTCTAATTACTTCAGCCAATTTCACACTTTATTCTACTATTCTACTTTTTTCAGCTAATTTCAGACTTTATTCTACTATTCTACTTTTTTCAGCTAATTTCACACTTTATTATACTATTCTACTTTTTCATCTAATTTCACACTTTATTCTACTTTTTTCAGCTAATTTCACACTTTATGGTACTATTCTACTTATTTCAACTAATTTCACACTTTATTCTACTATTCTACTTTTTCATCTAATTTCACACTTTATTCTACTTTTTCATCTAATTTCACACATTATTCTACTATTCTACTTTTTTCAGCTAATTTCACACTTTATGGTACTATTCTACTTATTTCAGCTAATTTCACACATTATTATGCTATTCTACTTTTTCAGCTAATTTCACACTTTATTATACTATTCTAATTACTTCAGCTAATTTCACACTTTCTGATACTATTTTATTTTTTCAGCTAATTTCAGATAGAGAGACACACAGTCACACACGCATGCACACACATACACACACACACACATCTAACTACTTCCACAAATTCTGTACTAAAGAAATAAAAATCATATCGCTAAATTCAGCTCATTTAGGACATTACTACTACACTAACCTTCTACTAACCTTTTACAAACCTTCTACAATTTAAACTACTTCTCCTTCTCCTTACTAATTTCTACTATTTATATTTCACAAATTATGATACTACTACTATACTACTACTACAATTTCACACTTTTTTCTACTATTCTACTGTTTTCAACTAATTTCACACATTATTATGCTATTCTACTTTTTTCAGCTAATTTCACACATTATTATGCTATTCTACATATTTCAGCTAATTTCACACTTCATTCTATTATTCTACTTTTTCATCTAATTTCACACTTTATTCTACTATTCTACTTACTTCAGCTAATTTTACACTTTATTATACTATTCTAATTACTTCAGCTAATATCACACTTTATTCTATATTCTACTTATTTCACCTAAATTGACACTTTATTATACTATTCTACATATTTCACACTTTCTTATGCTATTCTAATTACTTCAGCTAATTTCACACTTTCTTATACTATTCCAACATTTTCTACAATTTCTACCTTTTCATACAAATTTCTACAGTATTACACAACATTGTACCACTTCATACTATTCTACTGTTTTCAGCTCATTTCACATTTTTTAGATATGCATTGTTTGGCCTTTTCAAGCTTTATTGTATACAGACAGCGAAAGAGTGACAGGTACGTGGGAACGCCGTGCGACGACGGGCGGCAAAGGGCCCCCACACCGTATTTCCGCAGGAAATGCAGTTTTCTAGTTATTATTATTTTTCTTCTTCCGTACGTTTTTCGGTACCCCAAGGATCCTACAAATTTTGTACTACAAAAACAAAACTTATATCACTAGATTCAGCTCATTCAGCACATGCTGGCTTATCAAAAAACTTTTTTCTAATATTAATATTTTACAAATTATTCAACTATTTCTACAAATATTTTCCCATTTGAAATACATTGTACAAACTTCTACAAACTTTTACAAACATTCTACATTTTAAACTACTTCTACTACTACTACAAACTTCATTCAAAGTTCAAAATGTACACAAGATATTAAACTATTAAACTCGTATTTAACTTTTTTAAAAATCTTTTACCGTTTTTAAACTATGAAGGCTCAAAGGTGAGAAGGGTTTTGATCAAAATTCAGGGTTTATAATGGGTGTGTATTGGACGGAATCTTTTGGGCCACAGTGGATGACATCATCAGCTAGAGTGTGGAGGAGAGAAAAAAATCGGTCAAAAAATAAAACGTAAACTGCTCCTGTGGCCACAAATTTCACACTACAGACACGATTTATACATAAAAACGTAGGAAAATTTGTCAGCGTCGCATAGGTACCACTGCTGAAGCTGTGAGTATTATAGTTTTGGCCTGACACACAGAGATTCCCCACCCACACCCCTCCACAGCTCCATAAGCGGCAATATTAATTTGAGAGGAGAAATTACCAGAAGCAGCAGGGAGCATCTGCTCTTTACCTGACGACCCAGACCAGAGTTTTTAACATTTCGCTCTCAAACTGGGCACAGAACTGGTCGAGAAGTAGCCGCCGATCACGAATATTTCGGCTTTTGGATACGACACACCGTTTGGCATTTAATGTTGTCTGTTCGAGGCCCTTCATTTGCTTTCTCTCTCCCTCTCTCTGGGTATTTCCAACTGAAATTATACCAGGTGCATTAACTGCTCTGCTGATTAGGGCACAGCAGTTGGCCGTGGTTGCTTGGCAACCTTAAGCCTGCCTGAGGGAGGAGAGGGGGGAGGGACTATTTTCACTGTTGTTGATGTATCAAATGCTATATGTTTAATGTCGGCCATTTTATGCTTCTCTCTCACAGACACAAACACAGACAGTAACACACACATGCACACACACACATCTAACTACTTACTACTAGTTGTTTCACCTACTTTCACACTTTTTTCTACTATTCTACTTTTTTCAGCTAATTTCACACTTTTTTCTACTATTCTACTTTTTTCAGCTAATTTCACACTTTTTTCTACTATTCTACTGTTTTCAGCTAATTTCACACTTTATCATGCTATTCTACATTTTTCAGCTAATTTCACACATTATTATGCTATTCTACATATTTCAGCTAATTTCACAGTTTCTTCTACTATTCTACATATTTTAACTAATTTCAAAATTTATTCTACTATTCTACTTTTTTCAGCTAATTTCACACTTTAGTATGCTATTCTACATATTTCAGCTAATTTCACACTTTATTCTACTATTCTACTTTTTTCAGCTAATTTCACACATTATTATGCTATTCTACTTTTTTCAGCTAATTTCACACTTAATTCTACTATTCTACTTTTTTCAGCTAATTTCACACTTTATTATACTATTCTAATTACTTCAGCTAATTTCACACTTTCTGATACTATTTTATTTTTTCAGCTAATTTCAGATAGAGAGACACACAGTCACACACACATGCACACACATACACACACACACACATCTAACTACTTCCACAAATTCTGTACTAAAGAAATAAAAATCATATCGCTAAATTCAGCTCATTTAGGACATTACTACTACACTAACCTTCTACTAAACTTTTACAAACCTTCTACAATTTAAACTACTTCTCCTTCTCCTTACTAATTTCTACTATTTATATTTCACAAATTATGATACTACTACTATCTACTAGTTGTTTCAGCTACTTTCACACTCATAGTATTCTAATTACTTCAGCTAATTTCACACTTTATTCTACTATTCTACTGTTTTCAGCTAATTTCACACATTATTATGCTATTTTACATATTTCAGCTAATTTCACACTTTATTCTACTATTCTACCTTTTTCAGCTAATTTTACACAATAATATGCTACGCTACTTTTTTCAGCTAATTTCACACTTTATTCTACTATTCTACTTTTTTCAACTAATTTCACACATTATTATGCTATTCTACATATTTCAGCTAATTTCACACTTCATTCTATTATTCTACTTTTTCATCTAATTTCACACTTTATTCTACTATTCTACTTACTTCAGCTAATTTTACACTTTATTATACTATTCTAATTACTTCAAGTAATATCACACTTTATTCTATATTCTACTTATTTCAGCTAAATTTACACTTTATTATACTGTTCTACATATTTCACACTTTCTTATGCTATTCTAATTACTTCAGCTAATTTCACACTTTCTTATACTATTCCAACATTTTCTACAATTCTACCTTTTCATACAAATTTCTACAGTATTACACAACATTGTACCACTTCATACTATTCTACTGTTTTCAGCTCATTTCACATTTTTTAGATATGCATTGTTTGGCCTTTTCAAGCTTTATTGTATACAGACAGCGAAAGAGTGACAGGTACGTGGGAACGCCGTGCGACGACGGGCGGCAAAGGGCCCCCACACCGTATTTCCGCAGGAAATGCAGTTTTCTAGTTATTATTTTTCTTCTTCCGTACGTTTTACGGTACCCCAAGGATCCTACAAATTTTGTCCTACAAAAACAAAACTTATATCACTAAATTCAGCTCATTCAGGACATTCCTGCTTAAATTCAACTTTTTTCTACTATTAATATTTTACAAATTATTCAACTTTTTCTACAAATTTTTTCCCATTTGAAATACATTGTACAAACTTCAAATCTTTCTACAAAACTTCTACAAACATTCTACATTTTAAACTACTTCTACTACTACTACAGACTTCATTCAAACTTCAAATTGTACACAAGATATTAAACTATTAAACTCGTATTTAACTTTTTTAAAAATCTTTTACCGTTTTTAAACTATGAAGGCTCAAAGGTGAGAAGGGTTTTGATCAAAATTCAGGGTTTATAATGGGTGTGTATTGGACGGAATGTTTTGGGCCACAGTGGATGACATCATCAGCTAGAGTGTGGAGGAGAGAAAAAATCGGTCAAAAAATAAAACGTAAACTGCTCCTGTGGCCACAAATTTCATACTACAGACACGATTTATACATAAAAACGTAGGAAAATTTGTCAGCGTCGCATAGATACCACTGCTGAAGCTGTGAGTATTATAGTTTTGGCCTGACACACAGAGATTCCCCACCCACACCCCTCCACACCTCCATAGGCGGCAATGTTAATTTGAGAGGAGAAATTACCAGAAGCAGCAGGGAGCATCTGCTCTTTAGATGACGACCCAGACCAGAGTTTTTAACATTTCGCTCTCAAACTGGGCACAGAGCTGGTCGAGAAGTAGCCGCCGATCACGAATATTTCGGCTTTTGGATACGACACACCGTTTGGCATTTAATGCCACTTGTTCGTGGGGCTTGATTTGGTTCCTCTCTCCCTCTCTGGGCATTTGCAACTGAAATTATACCAGGTGCATTAACTGCTCTGCTGATTAGGGCACAGCAGTTGGTCCTGGTTGCTTGGCAACCTGAAGCCTGCCTGAGGGAGGAGAGAGGGGAGGGGCTATTTTCACTGTTGTTGATGTAATCAATGACTATCAAGGCTACATCTTTAATGTCGGCCATGTTATGCTTCTCTCTCACAGACACAAACAGAGAGGCACACAGACAGTCACACACACATGCACACGCACACACACACACATACACATATTGCTAAATTCAGCTCATTTAGGACATTACTACTACACTAACCTTCTACAAACTAACGTTCTACTAACCTTTTACAAACCTTCTACAATTTAAACTACTTCTCCTTCTCCTTACTAATTTCTACTATTTATATTTCACAAATTATTACACTACTACTATCTACTAGTTGTTTCAGCTACTTTCACACTTATACTATTCTACTTTTTTCAGCTAATTTCACACTTTATTCTACTATTCTACTTTTTTCAGCTATTTTCAGACTTAATTCTATTATTCTGCATATTTCAGCTAATTTCACACTTTATTCTACTATTCTACTCATTTCAGCTAATTTTTCACTTTATTACACTATTCTACATATTTCACACTTTGTTATACTATTCTAATTACTTCAGCCAATTTCACACTTTATTCCACTATTCTACTTTTTTCAGCTAATTTCACACATTATAGTATTCTGCTTTTTTCAGCTAATTTCACACTTTATTCTACTATTCTACTTATTTCAGCTAATTTTACACATTATTATACTATTCTAATTACTTCAGCTAATATCACACTTTATTCTACTATTCTACTTATTTCAGCTAAATTTACACTTTATTATACTATTCTACATATTTCACACTTTCTTATACTATTCTAATTACTTCAGCTAATTTCACGCTTTCTTATACTATTCTAACATTTTCTACAATTCTACCTTTTCATCCAAATTTGTACAGTATTACACAACATTGTACTACTTCATAGTGTTCTACTGTTTTCAGCTCATTTCACATTTTTTAGATATACATTGTTTGGCCTTTTCAAGCTTTATTGTATACAGACAGCGAAAGAGTGACAGGTATGTGGGAACGCCGTGCAACGACGGGCGGCAGAGGGCCCCCACACCGTATTTCCGCAGGAAATGCAGTTTTCTAGTTATTATTATTTTTCTTCTTCCGTACGTTTTTCGGCACTCCAAGGATCCTACAAATTTTGTACTACAAAAACAAAACTTATATCACTAGATTCAGCTCATTCAGCACATGCTGGCTTATCAAAAAACTTTTTTCTAATATTAATATTTTACAAATTATTCAACTTTTTCTACAAATTTTTTCCCATTTGAAATACATTGTACAAACTTCAAATCTTTCTACAAAACTTCTACAAACATTCTACATTTTGAACTACTTCTACTACTACTACAGACTTCATTCAAACTTCAAAATGTACACAAGATATTAAACTATTAAACTCGTATTTAACTTTTTTAAAAATCTTTTACCGTTTTTAAACTATGAAGGCTCAAAGGTGAGAAGGGTTTTGATCAAAATTCAGGATTTATAATGGGTGTGTATTGGACGGAATCTTTTGGGCCACAGTGGATGACATCACCAGCTAGAGTGTGGAGGAGAGAAAAAATCGGTCAAAAAATAAAACGTAAACTGCTCCTGTGGCCACA
>JALLKU010000108.1:0-50000 GCA_023373845.1 Nibea coibor
GGCAGTCTGGCCTAGAATACATTTCCATAAAAATATTTGGAGAATTTCACAGCGCCTCCTAGTGGGGACAGAAAAGACCACTTTTACAAAATGACATCCAGCTCGGAAAATATTGACCATACACACCTCAAACTAGTTGGAGATGTTGTTAAGGCCTTGGTGTTGACATCTGGGAAAGAATTTCAACTTGACATCAGAGGGCGTGGCCGTGACAGCGCGTCAAAGTCAAGCGTTCGACGAAAAATGGAACTCCATTGACTTTTTGGGTAATTTTCAGGCAAATGTGTTGGGCTTTCATATACTTTCTCAGACCTGTCTGAAACCTCTTGTGGTTGTTAAGAACACTATTATGCAAATTTCGGTTGCATAATTAATTAGGGGGCGGGGCTAAATCGCTCTATAGCGCCCCCTTGAATTTTTCTTTGAGGCAGCCCCGCCACAGTTTTGGACACAGAGTTATGAACCCTCAGTCGAATTGTGGGCGAAGACAAGATCTACAAAAAAGTCTCTTGGAGCAATGGGCTAAAATTAACAGGAAGCGAGATATTTAAGCATGAAAATCACCATTTTTGCTGTTTCGACCTGGTTGAGAAGGGGTCATATTTGAACGAACTCCTCCTAGGGATTTTGTCCAATTGACTTCAACCTTGGCAGATGTGTTCATATAGACTTTCTGAGTAAAAGTTATCAAAATCATTCATGAATTTTGATGAAACAATGTGGGCGTGGCGCTCCCTCAGATTTGACCGTTTGTCCCAATTCTGGCTAATGTGTGTGCTCAATTGAACAAAACGCTTTGAAAGCGTCAAAGGCTCGCGCATTTTCCGACTGCTGCCTTCCGACGTGCCAGCCCGTCGAGTTTGCGTGGGAGTGCGAGGGCCCGTTCAACGCTGCTTGCAGCTTTAATTCTTCTTTTTCTTTTTCTTCCGCTAAATGAATCGCATTTTCGACGGCCTATATGTACTCGAAAAGTTATGAAAATTTGGCTACCCCCCCAAAGTTGGGCGTAAAATTACGTATTTTGGGGGTCTCACACATGGACGAGCAAAAATGGCTCTACGGCGCCACCTACGTTTCAGTTGTCGGAGGAGCCCCTGGACACGGTTTCATCCACGCGTACGAATTTTACGGGAGTATGTAAGATACCGAGACACACAAAAAAGTCTCTTGGTGACCCGGGCTATCGTGAAGCGTACGGCGGCCATTTTGTTTCAAAATTTGGCGTTTTCGTGTTTTTGAGGTCATTTTCAGGGGTCGTATTTGAACGAACTCCTCCTAGGGCTTTCCATCCTATCTGTTTGAAACTTGGGCGTGTGTGTTCTTAAGGCCTCGACCATGAAAAGTTATCAAATTCGTCAGCTTCGGATTTACTGCCTCAGAGGGGCGGGGCCACGAAATTTGGCGTGTCGTCATGAAATTTCGACGTGCTATAAACTTTTATATACTTTGTCCTGAGCTGTCTGAAACTTCTTAGGGTTATTAAGACCTAGATTCTGCAAGATCGGCCCTCATAATTATTAGGGGGCGGGGCGAACTTGCTCCATAGCGCCCCCTTGAATTTTTCTTTGAGGCAGCCCCGGCATAATTTTGGACACAGAATAATGAAACCTCAGCCAAATTGTAGAACATGACAGGACACACAAAAAAGTCTCTTGGTGAGCCGGGCTATTGTGAAGCGTACGGCGGCCATTTTGTTTCAAATTTGGCGTTTTCGTGTTTTTGAGGTCATTTTCAGGGGTCGTATTTGAACGAACTCCTCCTACAGCTTTCATCCGATCTGTTTGAAACTTGGCGTGTGTGTCTTAAGGCCTCGACCATGAAAAGTTATCAAAATCGTGAGGTTCAGATTTACTGCGTCAGAGGGGCGGGGCCACGAAATTTGGCGTTTTGGCGTGAGAATTTCGACGTGCTATAACTTTGCCAAAATACTCCAATCTTCACCAACCTCAGATATATAATGGCAGTCTGGCCTAGAATACATTTCCATAAAAATATTTGGAGAAGGATTTCACAGCGCCTCCTAGTGGCTACAGAAAAGACCACTTTTACGAAATGACGTCCAGCTCGGAAAATATTGACCATATCCACCTCAAACTAGTTGGAGATGTTGTCAAGGCCTTGGGGTTGACATCTGAGAAAGAATTTCAAACTTGACATCAGAGGGCGTGGCCGTGACGGCGCCTGTCAAAGTCAAGCGTTCGACGAAAAATGGAACTCCATTGACTTTTTGTGTAATTTTCAGGCAAATGTGTTGGGCTTTCATATACTTTCTCAGACCTGTCTGAAACCTCTTGTGGTTATTAAGAACACTGTTATGCAAATTTCGGCTGTATAATTAATTAGGGGGCGGGGCAAAATCGCTCTATAGCGCCCCCTTGAATTTTTATTTCAAGCACCCCGCCACAGTTTTTGGACACAGAGTTATGAAACCTCAGCCGAATTGTAGACGAAGACAAGTTCTACAAAAAAGTCTCTTGCTGCAATGTGCTAAAATTAACAGGAAGCGAGATATTTAAGCATGAAAATCACCATTTTTGCTGTTTCGACCTGGTTGAGAAGGGGTCATAATTAATCGAACTCCTCCTAGGGATTTTATCCAATTGACTTCAAACTTGGGCAGGATGTGTTCATATAGACTTGCTGAGTAAAAGTTATCAAAATCATGAATTTTGATGAAACAATGTGGGCGTGGCGCTCCATTACATTTTGACCCTTTGATACAACATTCCAAACTCCATTTACTTTTTTGGCTGTTTTTTAAGGTAAAGCTGTTGTGCTTCAATACTTTCTTAGACCTGTCTGAAATTTCTTCTGCGTTGTTCAAACCAATATTGTGCAATTTCGGCTACATCGTTATTTAGTGGGCGGGAGAAATCGCTCTATAGCGCCCCCTTGAATTTTTCTTTCAAGCAGCCCCGCCACAGTTTTGGACACACAGTTATGTAACCATAGCCGAGTTGTAGATGAAGACATGACCTACAAAAAAGTCTTTGGAGCAATGGGCTAAAATTAACAGGGAGCGAGATTTTAACAATGAAAATCACCATTTTTGCAGTTTCGACCTGGTTGAGAAGGGGTCATATTTGAACGAACTCCTCCTAGGGATTTGTCCAATTCACTTCAAAATTGACAGGTGTGTTCATCTAGACTTCCTGAGTAAAAGTTATCAAAATCATGAATTTCGAGGAAATTGTGTGGGCGTGGCGCTCCATTAAATTTCTCCCTTTGATACAACATTCAAACTCCATTACTTTTTTCGCTGTTTTTTAAGGCAAAGCTGTTGTGCTTCAAAACTTTCTCAGACCTGTCTAAAACTTCTTCTGGTTGTTCAAACCAATATTGTGCAAATTTCGGCTGCATCGTTAATTAGTGGGCGGGACGAAATCGCTCTATAGCGCCCCCTTGAATTTTTCTTTCAAGCAGCCCCGCCACAGTTTTGGACACAGAGTTATGAAACCTCAGCCGAATTGTGGGCGAAGACAAGATCTACAAAAAAGTCTCTTAGAGCAATGGGCTAAAATTAACAGGGAGCGAGATATTTACAATGAAAATAACCATTTTTGCTGTTTCAACCTGGTTGAGAAGGGGTCATATTTGAACGAACTTCTCATAGGGATTTTGTCCAATTGACTTCAAACTTGGTAGTTACGTTCATATAGACTTCCTGAGTAAAAGTTATCAAAATGATTACTTTTGATGAAATGGTGTGGGCGTGGCGGTCCATCAAACTTGACCGTTTGTCCCAATTCTGGCTAATGTGTGTGGTCAATTGAACAAAACGCTTTGAAAGCGTCAAAGGCTCGCGCATTTTCCGACTGCTGCCTTCCGACATGCCAGCCCGTCGAGTTTGCGTGGGAGTGCGAGGGGGCCCGTTCAATGCTGCTTGCAGCTTTAATTATTTTTTTCTTTCTTTTTCTTCCCCACAATGAATCGCATTTTCGACAGCCTATATGTACTCGAAAAGTTGTGAAAATTTGCCTACCCCCCCAAAGTCGGGCGTAAAAAATTCATATTTTGGGGGTCTCACACATGGACGAACAAAAATGGCTCTACGGCGCCACCTAGTTTCAGTTGTCGGAGGAGCCCCTGGACACGGTTTCATCCACGAGCACGAAATTTAGCGGGAGTATGTAAAGTACCGACCCGCACAAAAAAGTCTCTTGGTGACCCGGGCTATCGCGAACCGTACGGCGGACCATTTTGTTTCAAAGTTGGCGTTTTCGTGTTTTTGGAGTCAGTTTCAGGGGTCGTATTTGAACGAACTCCTCCTACAGCGTTCATCGATCTGTTTGAAACTTGGCGTGTGTGTTCTTAGGCCTCGACCATGAAAAGTTATCAAAATCGCAAGTTTTCGATTTACTGTGTGAGAGGGGCGGGGCCACGAAATTTGGCGTTTTGGCGTGAAATTTCAATGTCCTATAACTTTGCCCAAAAATACTCCAATCTTCACCAAACCTCAGGTATATAATGGCAGTCTAGCCTAGAATACATTTCCATAAAAATATTTGGAGAATTTCACAGCGCCTCCTAGTGGCGACAGAAAGACCAGTTTTACGAATGACGTCAGCTCGGAAAATATTGACCATATCCACCTCAAACTAGTTGGAGATGTTGTCAAGGCCTTGGGGTTGGACATCTGAGAAAGAATTTCAACTTGACATCAGAGGGCGTGGCCGTGGACAGCGCGTCAAAGTCAAGCGTTCGACGAAAAATGGAACTCCATTGACTTTTTTGGGTAATTTTCAGGCAAATGTGTTGGGCTTTCATATACATTGTCAGACCTGTCTGAAACCTCTTCTGGTTATTAAGAACACTATTATGCAAATTTCGGCTGCATAATTAATTAGGGGGCGGGGCAAAATCGCTCTATAGCGCCCCCTTGAATTTTTCTTTCAAGCAGCCCCGCCACAGTTTGGACACAGAGTTATGAAACCTCAGCCGAATTGTAGAGGAAGACATAACCTACAAAAAGTCTCTTGGAGCAATGGGCTAAAGTTAACAGCAAGCGAGATATTTTAAGCGTGAAAATCACCATTTTTGCTGCTTCGAGCTGGTTGAGAAGGGGTCATATTTGAACGAACTCCTCCTAGGGATATTGTCCCACTTCACTCAAAATTGGTAGGTGTGTTCATCTAGACTTCCTGAGTAAAAGTTATCAAAATTATGAATTTTGAGAAAATTGTGTGGGCGTGGCGCTTAATTAAATTTCACGCTTTGATACAACATTCAAACTCATTTACTTTTTCGGCTGTTTTTAAGGCAAAGCTGTTGTGCTTCAAAACTTTCTCAGACCTGTCTAAAACTTCTTCTGGTTGTTCAAACCAATATTGTGCAAATTTCGGCTGCATCGTTAATTAGTGGGCGGGACGAAATCGCTCTATAGCGCCCCCTTGAATTTTTCTTTCAAGCAGCCCCCGCCATAATTTTGGACATAGAAAAATGAAACCTCAGCCGAATTGTGGGCGACGACAAGATCTACAAAAAGTCTCTTGGAGCAATGGGCTAAAATTAACAGGGAGCGAGATATTTTAACAATGAAAATAACCATTTTTGCTGTTTCGACCTGGTTGAGAAGGGGTCATATTTGAACGAACTCCTCCTAGGGATTTTAACCCATTGACTTCAAACTTGGCAGATGTGTTCATATAGCCTTCCCAAGTAAAATGTTATCAAAATCATGAATTTTGATGAAACGGTGTGGGCGTGGCGCTCCCTCAGATTTTGACTGTTTGTCCCAATTCCGGCTAATGTGTGTGGTCAATTGAACGAACGCTTTGAAAGACATCAAAGGCTCGCGCGTTTTCCGACTGCTGCCTTCAGACGTGCCAGCCCGTCGAGTTGCGTGGGAGTGCGAGGGCCCGTTTCAATGCTGCTTGCAGCTTTAATTTTTATTTTTTTTCTTTTTCTTCCTAAAAGTAAATCGCATTTTCGACGGCCTATATGTCCTCGAAAAGGTATGAAAATTTGCCTACCCCCCCAAAGTCGGGCGTAAAATTACGTATTTTGGGGTCTCACACATGGACGAGCAAAAATGGCTCTACGGCGCCACCTACGTTTCAGTTGTCGGAGGAGCCCCTGGACACGGTTTCATCCACGAGCACGAATTTAGCGGGAGTATGTAAGATACTGAGCCGCACAAAAAAGTCTCTTGGTGACTCGGGCTATCACGAAGCGTACGGCGGCCATTTTGTTTCAAAGGTTGGCGTTTTCGTGTTTTTGGGGTCATTTTCAGGGGTCGTATTTGAACGAACTCCTCCTACAGCTTTCATCCGATCTGTTTGAAACTTGGCGTGTGTGTTCTTAAGGCCTCGACCATGAAAAGTTATCAGAAAGCGTGACTTCCAGATTTACTGCGTCAGAGGGGCGGGGCCACGAAATTTGGCGTTTTGGCATGCAATTTCAACGTCCTATAACTTTGCCAAAAATACTCCAATCTTCACCAAACCTCAGGTATATAATGGCAGTCTGGCCTAGAATACATTTTCCATAAAAATATTTGCAGATTTTCACAGCGCCTCCTAGTGGCGACAGAAAGACCACTTTTACGAAATGACGTCCAGCTCGGAAAATATTGACCATATCCACCTCAAACTAGTTGGAGATGTTGTCAAGGCCTTGGTGTTGACATCTGAGAAAGAATTTCAACTTGACATCAGAGGGCGTGGCCGTGACAGCGCGTCAAAGTCAAGCGTTCGACGAAAAATGGAACTCCATTGACTTTTTGGGTAATTTTCAGGCAAATGTGTTGGGCTTTCATATACTTTCTCAGACCTGTGTGAAACCTCTTGAGGTTATTAAGAACACTATTATGCAAATTTCGGCTGCATAATTAATTAGGGGGCGGGGCAAAACCGCTCTATAGCGCCC
The DNA here is from genome assembly GCA_023373845.1 of Nibea coibor. NCBI lineage: Eukaryota > Metazoa > Chordata > Actinopteri > Sciaenidae > Nibea > Nibea coibor. The sequence continues at coordinate 6,868 of JALLKU010000108.1, forward strand.
CCTTGAATTTTTATTTCAAGCAGCCCCGCCACAGTTTTGGACACAGAGTTATGAAACCTCAGCCGAATTGTAGACGAAGACAAGATCTACAAAAAAGTCTCTTGCTGCAATGTGCTAAAATTAACAGGAAGCGAGATATTTAAGCATGAAAATCACCATTTTTACTGTTTCGACCTGGTTGAGAAGGGGTCATATTTAAACGAACTCCTCCTAGGGATTTTGTCCAATTGACTTCAAACTTGGCAGATGTGTTCATATAGACTTTCTGAGTAAAATTCATGAAAATCATGAATTTTGATGAAACAATGTGGGCGTGGCGCTCCATTACATTTTGGACCCTTTGATACAACATTTCAAACTCCATTTACTTTTTTGGCTGTTTTTTAAGGTAAAGCTGTTGTGCTTCAATACTTTCTTAGACCTGTCTGAAATTTCTTCTGGTTGTTCAAACCAATATTGTGCAAATTTCGGCTGCATCGTTAATTAGTGGCGGGACAAAATCGCTCTATAGCGCCCCCTTGAATTTTTCTTTGAGGCAGCCCCGCCACAGTTTTGGACACAGAGTTATGTCACCTTAGCCGAATTGTAGATGAAGACATGACCTACAAAAAAGTCTCTTGGCGAAATGGGCTAAAATTAACAGGGAGCGAGATATTTAACAATGAAAATCACCATTTTTGCTGTTTCGACCTGGTTGAGAAGGGGTCCTATTTGAACGAACTCCTCCTAGGGACTTTGTCCAATTGACTTCAAAACTTGGCAGATGTCTTCATATAGGCTTCCCGAGTAAAAGTTATCAAAATCATGAATTTTGATGAAACGGTGTGGGCGTGGCGCTCCGTCAAATTTGACCCGTTTGTCCCAATTCTGGCTAATGTGTGTGGTCAATTGAACGAAACGCTTTGAAAGCGTCAAAAGATCGCGCGTTTTCCGACTGCTGCCTTCCGACGTGCCAGCCGTCGAGTTGCGTGGGAGTGCGAGGGCCCGTTCAACGCTGCTTGCAGCTTTAATTTTCTTTCTTTTTCTTCCCCCAAGTAAATCGCATTTTTGACGGCCTATATGTCATCAAAAAGTTATGAAAATTCGCCTACCCCCCCCAAAGTCGGGCGTAAAATTACGTATTTTGGGGGTCTCACACATGGACGAACAAAAATGGCTCTACGGCGCCACCTATGTTTCATTTGTCGGAGCAGCCCCTGGACACGGTTTCATCCACGAGCACGAAATTTAGTGGGAGTATGTAAGATACTGAGACACACGAAAAAGTCTCTTGGTGACCCGGGCTATCGCGAAGCGTACGGCGGCCATTTTGTTTCAAAGTTGGCGTTTTCGTGTTTTTGGGGGTCATTTTCAGGGGTCGTATTTGAACGAACTCCTCCTACAGCTTTCATCCGATCTGTTGAAACTTGGCGTGTGGTGTTCTTAAGGGCCTCGACCATGAAAAGTTATCAAAATCGTGAGGTTCAGATTTACTGCGTCAGAGGGGCGGGGGCCACGAAATTTGGCGTTTTGGCGTGAAATTTCGACGTGCTATAACTTTGCCAAAAATACTCCAATCTTCACCAAACCTTAGATATATAATGGCAAGTCTGGCCTAGAATACATTTCCATAAAAATATTTGGAGAATTTCACAGCGCCTCCTAGTGGCTACAGAAAAGACCACTTTTACGAAATGACGTCCAGCTCGGAAAATATTGACCATATCCACCTCAAACTAGTTGAGATGTTGTCAAGACTTTGGGGGTTGACATCTGAGAAAGAATTTCAACTTGACATCAGAGGGCGTGGCCGTGACCCGCGTCAAAGTCAAGCGTTCGACGAAAAATGGAACTCCATTGACTTTTTGGGTAATTTTCAGGCAAATGTGTTGGGCTTTCCATATACTTTCTCAGACCTGTCTGAAACCTCTTGTGGTTATTAAGAACACTGTTATGCAAATTTCGGCTGCATAATTAATTAGGGGGCGGGGGCAAAATCGCTCTATAGCGCCCCCTTGAATTTTTATTTCAAGCAGCCCCGCCACAGTTTTGGACACACAGTTATGTAACCATAGCCGAATTGTAGATGAAGACATGACCTACAAAAAAGTCTCTTGGAGCAATGGGCTAAAATTAACAGGGAGCGAGATATTTAACAATGAAATCACCATTTTTGGTGTTTCGACCGGTTGAGAAGGGGTCATATTTGAACGAACTCCTCCTAGGGATTTTATCCAATTGACTTCAAACTTGGCAGATGTGTTCATATAGACTTTCCAAGTAAAAGTTATCAAAATCATGAATTTTGATTAAACGGTGTGGGCGTGGCGCTTAATTAAATTTCACCCTTTGATACAACATTCAAACTCCATTACTTTTTTTGGCTGTTTTTTAAGGCAAAGCTGTTGTGCTTCAATACTTTCTCAGACCTGTCTAAAACTTCTTCTGGTTGTTCAAACCAATATTGTGCAAATTTCGGCTGCATCGTTAATTAGTGGGCGGGACGAAATCGCTCTATAGCGCCCCCTTGAATTTTTCTTTAAAGCAGCCCCGCCACAGTTTTGGACACAGAGTTATGAAACCTCAGCAGAATTGTAGAGGAAGACAAGATCTACAAAAAAGTCTCTTGGAGCAATGGGCTAAATTAACAAGAAGCGAGATATTTAAGCATGAAAATCACCATTTTTGCTGTTTTGGCGTGGTTGAGAAGGGGTCCTATTTTGAACGAACTCCTCCTAGGGATTTTCTCTAATTGGCTTCAAACTTGGTAGGTGTGTTCATATAGACTTCCTGAGTAAAAGTTATCAAAATCATGAATTTTGATTGAAACGGTGTGGGGCGTGGCGGTCCGTCAAATTTGACCTTTTGTCCCAATTCTGGCTAATGTGTGTGGTCAATTGAACGAAACGCTTTGAAAGCGTCAAAGGCTCTTCCGACTGCTGCCTTCCGACGTGCCAGCCCGTCGAGTTGCGTGGGAGTGCGAGGGCCCGTTCAACGCTGCTTGCAGCTTTAATTATTTTTTTTTTTTATTATTATTCTTTTTCTTCTCCCAAGTAAATCGCATTTTTGACGGCCTATATGTCCTCAAAAAGTTATGAAAATTTGCCTACCCCCCCAAAGTCGGGCGTAAAATTACGTATTTTGGGGGTCTCGCACATGGACAAACAAAAATGGCTCTACGGCGCCACCTACGTTTCAGTTGTCGGAGGAGCCCCTCGACACGGTTTCATCCACGTGTACGAAATTTAGCGGGAGTATGTAAAGTACCGAGCCGCACAAAAAAGTCTCTTGGTGACCGGGGCTATCGCGAAGCGTACGACGGCCATTTTGTTTCAAAGTTGGCGTTTTCGCGTTTTTGGGGTCATTTTCAGGGGTCGTATTTGAACGAACTCCTCCTACAGCTTTCATCCGATCTGTTTGAAACTTGCCGTGTGTGTTCTTAAGGCCTCGACCATGAAAAGTTATCAAAATCATGAGGTTCAGCTTCACTGCGTCAGAGGGGCGGGGCCACGAAATTTGGCGTTTTGGCGTGAAATTTCGACGTGCTATAACTTTGCCAAAAATACTCCAATCTTCACCAAACCTCAGATATATAATGGCAGTCTGGCCTAAAATACATTTCCATAAAAATATTTGGAGATTTTCACAGCGCCTCCTAGTGGCGACAGAAAAGACCACTTTTACGAAATGACGTCCAGCTCGGAAAGTATTGACCATATCCACCTCAAACTAGTTGGAGATGTTGTCAAGGCCTTGGGGTTGACATCTGAGAAAGAATTTCAACTTGACATCAGAGGGCGTGGCCGTGACAGCGCGTCAAAGTCAAGCGTTCGACGAAAAATGGAACTCCATTGACTTTTTGGGTAATTTTCAGGCAAATGTGTTGGGCTTTCGTATACTTTCTCAGACCTGTCTGAAACCTCTTGAGGTTATTAAGACCAAAAAGATACAGAAGTCGGCTGCATAATTGATTAGGGGGCGGGCAAAATCGCTCTATAGCGCCCCCTTGAATTTTTCTTTCAAGCAGCCCCGCCACAGTTTTGGACACAGAGTTATGAAACCTCAGCCGAATTGTAGACGAAGACCAGATCTACAAAAAAGTCTCTTTGAGCAATGGGCTAAAATTAACAGGGAGCGAGATATTTAAGCATGAAAATCACCATTTTTGGTGTTTTGGCTGTTTGAGAAGGGGTCATATTTGAACGAACTCCTCCTAGGGATTTTGTCCAATTCACTTCAAAATTGGTAGGTGTGTTCATCTAGACTTCCTGAGTAAAAGTTATCAAAATCATGAACTTCGAAGGAACAGTGTGGGCGTGGCGCACCATCAAATTTGACCCAGTGATTTAACATACGAACTCCTTTGACTTTTTGGCTGTTTTTTAAACACAGGCTGTGGTGCTTTTCATATGTTTTGTCAGAGCTGTCTGAAACTTCTTGTGGTTATTAAGACCAAAAAGATGCAAAAATCGGCTGCATGTGTAATTAGGGGGCGGGGCGAAATCGCTCTATAGCGCCCCCTTGGATTTTTCTTTCAAGCAGCCCCGCCTCAGTTTTAAACTCAGAGTTATCAAATCTCAGCCAAATTGTAGAGCATGGCAAGACGTACAAAAAAGTCTCTTGGAGCAATGGGCTAAAATGAACAGGAAACGAGATATTTAATGATGAAAATCACCATTTTTAGTATATCGATCTGGCTGAGAAGGGGTCATATTTGAACGAACTCCTCCTAGGGATTTTGTCCAATTGACTTCAAACTTGGTAGTTACGTTCGTATAGACTTCCTGAGTACAAGTTATCAAAATCATTACTTTTGATTAAACGGTGTGGGCGTGGCGCTCCCTCAGATTTTGACCGTTTGTCCCAATTCTGGCTAATGTGCGTGGTCAACTTGCACAAACTGCTTTGAAAGCGTCAAAGGCTCGCGCGTTTTCCGACTGCTGCCTTCCGACGTGCCAGCCCGTCGAGTTGCGTGGGAGTGCGAGGGCCCGTTCAATGCTGCTTGCAGCTTTAATTTTTATTAGGGCCCGAGCACGCACTGTGTGCGAGGCCCTATTGCATTTCAAATGTTTATTATTTTTTTTTTTATTTTTATTTTTCTTCTTTTTCTTTTTCTTCCGCTAAATGAATCGCATTTTCGACGGCCTATATGTACTCGAAAAGTTATGAAAATTTGGCTACCCCCCCAAAGTTGGGCGTAAAATTACGTATTTTGGGGGTCTCACACATGGACGAGCAAAAATGGCTCTACGGCGCCACCTACGTTTCAGTTGTCGGGGGAGCCCCTGGACACGGTTTCATCCACGAGCACGAAATTTTGTGGGACTATGTAAGATACCGAGTCGCACAAAAAAGTCTCTTGGTGACCTGGGCTATCGCGAACCGTACGGCGGCCATTTTGTTTCAAAGTTGGCGTTTTCGTGTTTTGGGGGTCATTTTCAGGGGTCGTATTTGAACGAACTCCTCCTACAGCTTTCATCCGATCTGTTTGAAACTTGGCGTGTGTGTTCTTAAGGCCTCGACCATGAAAAGTTATCAAAATCGTGAGGTTCAGATTTACTGCGTCAGAGGGGCGGGGCCACGAAATTTGGCGTTTTGCCGTGAAATTTCGACGTGCCATAACTTTGCCAAAAATACTCCAATCTTCACCAATCTTCAGATATATAATCACAGTCTGCCCTAGAATACATTTCCATAAAAATATTTGGAGAATTTCACAGCGCCTCCTAGTGGCGACAGAAAAGACCACTTTTACGAAATGACGTCCAGCTCGAAAAATATTGACCATATCCACCTCAAACTAGTTGGAGATGTTGTCAAGGCCTTGGGGTTGACATCTGAGAAAGAATTTCAACTTGACATCAGAGGGCGTGGCCGTGACAGCGCGTCAAAGTCAAGCGTTCGACGAAAAATGGAACTCCATTGACTTTTTGGGTAATTTTCAGGCAAATGTGTTGGGCTTTCATATACTTTCTCAGACCTGTCTGAAACCTCTTGTGGTTGTTAAGAACAATATTATGCAAATTTCGGTTGCATAATTAATTAGGGGGCGGGGCAAAATCGCCCTATAGCGCCCCCTTGAATTTTTATTTCAAGCAGCCCCGCCACAGTTTTGGACACAGAGTTATGAAACCTCAGCCGAATTGTAGACGAAGACAAGATCTACAAAAAAGTCTCTTGCTGCAATGTGCTAAAATTAACAGGAAGCGAGATATTTAAGCATGAAAATCACCATTTTTGCTGTTTTCGACCTGGTTGAGAAGGGGTCATATTTAAACGAACTCCTCCTAGGGATTTTGTCCACTTCACTTCAAAATTGGTAGGTGTGTTCATCTAGACTTCCTGAGTAAAAGTTATCAAAATTATGAATTTTGAGAAAATTGTGTGGGCGTGGCGCTTAATTAAATTTCACGCTTTGATACAACATTCAAACTCCATTTACTTTTTCGGCTGTTTTTTAAGGCAAAGCTGTTGTGCTTCAAAACTTTCTCAGACCTGTCTAAAACTTCTTCTGGTTGTTCAAACCAATATTGTGCAAATTTCGGCTGCATCGTTAATTAGTGGGCGGGACGAAATCGCTCTATAGCGCCCCCTTGAATTTTTCTTTCAAGCAGCCCCGCCATAATTTTGGACATAGAAAAATGAAACCTCAGCCGAATTGTGGGCGACGACAAGATCTACAAAAAAGTCTCTTGGAGCAATGGGCTAAAATTAACAGGGAGCGAGATATTTAACAATGAAAATAACCATTTTTGCTGTTTCGACCTGGTTGAGAAGGGGTCATATTTGAACGAACTCCTCCTAGGGATTTTAACCCATTGACTTCAAACTTGGCAGATGTGTTCATATAGCCTTCCCAAGTAAAAGTTATCAAAATCATGAATTTTGATGAAACGGTGTGGGCGTGGCGCTCCCTCAGATTTTGACTGTTTGTCCCAATTCCGGCTAATGTGTGTGGTCAATTGAACGAAACGCTTTGAAAGCATCAAAGGCTCGCGCGTTTTCCGACTGCTGCCTTCCGACGTGCCAGCCCGTCGAGTTGCGTGGGAGTGCGAGGGCCCGTTCAACGCTGCTTGCAGCTTTAATTAGGGCCCGAGCACGCACTGTGTGCGAGGCCCTATTGTTTTTCAAATGTTTATTATTTTTTTTTTTATTAGGGCCCGAGCACGCACTGTGTGCGAGGCCCTATTGCATTTCAAATGTTTATTATTTTTTTTTTTTTTTTTTTTATTTTTATTTTCCATCTTTTTTTTCCTAAAAGTAAATCGCATTTTCGACTGCCTATATGTACTCGAAAAGTTGTGAAAATTTGGCTACCCCCCCAAAGTCGGGCGTAAAATTACGTATTTTGGGGGTCTCGCACATGGACGAACAAAAATGGCTCTACGGCGCCACCTACGTTTCAGTTGTGGGAGCAGCCCCTGGACACGGTTTCATCCACGCGTACGAAATTAAGGGGGAGTATGTAAACTACCGAGACGCACAAAAAAGTCTCTTGGTGACCCGGGCTATCGCGAAGCGTACGGCGGGCATTTTGTTTCAAAGTTGGCGTTTTCGTGTTTTTGGGGTCATTTTCAGGGGTCGTATTTGAACGAACTCCTCCTAGGGCTTTCATCCGATCTGTTTGAAACTTGGCGTGTGTGTTCTTAAGGCCTCGACCATGAAAAGTTATCAAAATCGTGACTTCCAGATTTACTGCGTCAGAGGGGCGGGGCCACGAAATTTGGCGTTTTGGCGTGAAATTTCGACGTGCTATAACTTTGCCAAAAATACTCCAATCTTCACCAAACCTCAGATATATAATGGCAGTCTGGCCTAGAATACATTTCCATAAAAATATTTGCAGATTTTTACAGCGCCTCCTAGTGGCGACAGAAAAGACCACTTTTACGAAATGATGTCCAGCTCGGAAAATATTGACCATATCCACCTCAAACTAGTTGGAGATGTTGTCAAGGCCTTGGTGTTGACATGTGAGAAAGAATTTCAACTTGACATCAGAGGGCGTGGCCGTGACAGCGCATCAAAGTCAAGCGTTCGACGAAAAATGGAACTCCATTGACTTTTTGGGTAATTTTCAGGCAAATGTGTTGGGCTTTCATATACTTTCTCAGACCTGTGTGAAACCTCTTGAGGTTATTAAGAACACTATTATGCAAATTTCGGCTGCATAATTAATTAGGGGGCGGGGCAAAATCGCTCTATAGCGCCCCCTTGAATTTTTCTTTCAGGCAGCCCCGCCACAGTTTTGGACACAGAGTTATGAAACCTCAGCCGAATTGTAGACGAAGACAAGATCTACAAAAAAGTCTCTTGGAGCAATGGGCTAAAATTAACAGGAAGCGAGATATTTAACAATGAAAATCACCATTTTTGCTGCTTCGAGCTGGTTGAGAAGGGGTCATATTTAAACGAACTCCTCCTAGGGATTTTATCCAATTGACTTCAAACTTGGCAGATGTGTTCATATAGACTTTCTGAGTAAAAGTTATCAAAATCATGAATTTTGATGAAACAATGTGGGCGTGGCGCTCCATTACATTTTGACCCTTTGATTCAACATTCAAACTCCATTTACTTTTTTGGCTGTTTTTTAAGGCAAAGCTGTTGTGCTTCAATACTTTCTTAGACCTGTCTGAAATTTCTTCTGGTTGTTCAAACCAATATTGTGCAAATTTCGGCTGCATCGTTAATTAGTGGGCGGGACAAAATCGCTCTATAGCGCCCCCTTGAATTTTTCTTTGAGGCAGCCCCGCCACAGTTTTGGACACAGAGTTATGTCACCTTAGCCGAATTGTAGATGAAGACATGACCTACAAAAAAGTCTCTTGGCGAAATGGGCTAAAATTAACAGGGAGCGAGATATTTAACAATGAAAATCACCATTTTTGCTGTTTCGACCTGGTTGAGAAGGGGTCCTATTTGAACGAACTCCTTCTAGGGACTTTGTCCAATTGACTTCAAACTTGGCAGATGTCTTCATATAGGCTTCCCGAGTAAAAGTTATCAAAATCATGAATTTTGTTGAAACGGTGTGGGCGTGGCGCTCCGTCAAATTTGACTGTTTGTCCCAATTCTGGCTAATGTGTGTGGTCAATTGAACGAAACGCTTTGAAAGCGTCAAAAGATCGCGCGTTTTCCGACTGCTGCCTTCCGACGTGCCAGCCGTCGAGTTGCGTGGGAGTGCGAGGGCCCGTTCAACGCTGCTTGCAGCTTTAATTCTTTTTATTTTTTTTCTTTTTCTTCCGCGCATTAAATCGCATTTTCGACGGCCTATATGTACTCGAAAAGTTGCGAAAATTTGGCTACCCCCCCAAAGTCGGGTGAAAAATTTCATATTTTGGGGGTCTCACACATGGACGAACAAAAATGGCTCTACGGCGCCACCTACGTTTCAGTTGTCGGAGGAGCCCCTGGACACGGTTTCATCCATGCGTACGAAATTTAGTGGGAGTATGTAAACTACCGAGACGCACAAAAAAGTCTCTTGGTGACCCGGGCTATCGCGAAGCGTATGGCGGCCATTTTGTTTCAAAGTTGGCGTTTTCGTGTTTTTGGGGTCATTTTCAGGGGTCGTATTTGAACGAACTCCTCCTACAGCTTTCATCCGATCTGTTTGAAACTTGGCGTGTGTGTTCTTAAGGCCTCGACCATGAAAAGTTATCAAAATCGTGAGGTTCAGATTTACTGCGTCAGAGGGGCGGGGCCACGAAATTTGGCGTTTTGGCGTGAAATTTCGACGTGCTATAACTTTGCCAAAAATACTCCAATCTTCACCAAACCTTAGATATATAATGGCAGTCTGGCCTAGAATACATTTCCATAAAAATATTTGCAGATTTTCACAGCGCCTCCTAGTGGCGACAGAAAAGACCACTTTTACGAAATGACGTCCAGCTCGGAAAATATTGACCATATCCACCTCAAACTAGTTGGAGATGTTGTCAAGGCCTTGGTGTTGACATCTGAGAAAGAATTTCAACTTGACATCAGAGGGCGTGGCCGTGACAGCGCGTCAAAGTCAAGCGTTCGACGAAAAATGGAACTCCATTGACTTTTTGGGTAATTTTCAGGCAAATGTGTTGGGCTTTCATATACTTTCTCAGACCTGTCTGAAACCTCTTGAGGTTATTAAGACCAAAAAGATACAGAAGTCGGCTGCATAATTGATTAGGGGGCGGGGCAAAATCGCTCTATAGCGCCCCCTTGAATTTTTCTTTCAAGCAGCCCCGCCACAGTTTTGGACACAGAGTTATGAAACCTCAGCCGAATTGTAGACGAAGACAAGATCTACAAAAAAGTCTCTTGCTGCAATGTGCTAAAATTAACAGGAAGCGAGATATTTAAGCATGAAAATCACCATTTTTGCTGTTTCGACCTAGTTCAGAAGGGGTCATATTTAAACGAACTCCTCCTAGGGATTTTATCCAATTGACTTCAAACTTGGCAGATGTGTTCATATAGACTTTCTGAGTAAAAGTTATCAAAATCATGAATTTTGATGAAACAATGTGGGCGTGGCGCTCCATTACATTTTGACCCTTTGATACAACATTCAAACTCCATTTACTTTTTTGGCTGTTTTTTAAGGCAAAGCTGTTGTGCTTCAAGACTTTCTCAGACCTGTCTAAAACTTCTTCTGGTTGTTTAAACCAATATTGTGCAAATTTCGGCTGCATCGTTAATTAGTGGGCGGGACGAAATCGCTCTATAGCGCCCCCTTGAATTTTTCTTTCAAGCAGCCCCACCACAGTTTTGGACACAGAGTTATGAAACCTAAGCCGAATTGTGGGCGAAGACAAGATCTACAAAAAAGTCTCTTGGAGCAATGGGCTAAAATTAACAGGAAGCGAGATATTTAAGCATGAAAATCACCATTTTTGCTGTTTCGACCTGGTTGAGAAGGGGTCATATTTGAACGAACTCCTCCTAGGGATTTTGTCCAATTGACTTCAACCTTGGCAGATGTGTTCATATAGACTTTCTGAGTAAAAGTTATCAAAATCATGAATTTTGATGAAACAATGTGGGCGTGGCGCTCCCTCAGATTTGACCGTTTGTCCCAATTCTGGCTAATGTGTGTGCTCAATTGAACAAAACGCTTTGAAAGCGTCAAAGGCTCGCGCATTTTCCGACTGCTGCCTTCCGACGTGCCAGCCCGTCGAGTTGCGTGGGAGTGCGAGGGCCCGTTCAACGCTGCTTGCAGCTTTAATTTTTCTTCTTTTTCTTTTTCTTCCGCTAAATGAATCGCATTTTCGACGGCCTATATGTACTCGAAAAGTTATGAAAATTTGGCTACCCCCCCAAAGTTGGGCGTAAAATTACGTATTTTGGGGGTCTCACACATGGACGAGCAAAAATGGCTCTACGGCGCCACCTACGTTTCAGTTGTCGGAGGAGCCCCTGGACACGGTTTCATCCACGAGCACGAAATTTAGTGGGAGTATGTAAAGTACCGAGCCGCACAAAAAAGTCTCTTGGTGACCAGGGCTATCGCGAAGCGTACAGCGGCCATTTTGTTTCAAAGTTGGCGTTTTTGTGTTTTTGGGGTCATTTTCAGGGGTCGTATTTGAACGAACTCCTCCTACAGCTTTCATCTGATCTGTTTGAAACTTGGCGTGTGTGTTCTTAAGGCCTTGACCATGAAAAGTTATCAAAATCGTGAGCTTCAGATTTACTGCGTCAGAGGGGCGGGGCCACGAAATTTGGCGTTTTGGCGTGAAATTTCGACGTGCTATAACTTTGCCAAAAATACTCCAATCTTCACCAAACCTCAGGTATATAATGGCAGTCTGGCCTAGAATACATTTCCATAAAAATATTTGGAGAATTTCACAGCGCCTCCTAGTGGCTACAGAAAAGACCACTTTTACGAAATGACGTCCAGCTCGGAAAATATTGACCATATCCACCTCAAACTAGTTGGAGATGTTGTCAAGACTTTGGGGTTGACATCTGAGAAAGAATTTCAACTTGACATCAGAGGGCGTGGCCGTGACCGCGCGTCAAAGTCAAGCGTTCGACGAAAAATGGAACTCCATTGACTTTTTGGGTAATTTTCAGGCAAATGTGTTGGGCTTTCATATACTTTCTCAGACCTGTCTGAAACCTCTTGTGGTTATTAAGAACACTGTTATGCAAATTTCGGCTGCATAATTAATTAGGGGGCGGGGCAAAATCGCTCTATAGCGCCCCCTTGAATTTTTATTTCAAGCAGCCCCGCCACAGTTTTGGACACAGAGTTATGAAACCTCAGCCGAATTGTAGACGAAGACAAGTTCTACAAAAAAGTCTCTTGCTGCAATGTGCTAAAATTAACAGGAAGCGAGATATTTAAGCATGAAAATCACCATTTTTGCTGTTTCGACCTGGTTGAGAAGGGGTCATAATTAATCGAACTCCTCCTAGGGATTTTATCCAATTGACTTCAAACTTGGCAGATCTGTTCATATAGACTTGCTGAGTAAAAGTTATCAAAATCATGAATTTTGATGAAACAATGTGGGCGTGGCGCTCCATTACATTTTGACCCTTTGATACAACATTCAAACTCCATTGACTTTTTTGGCTGTTTTTTAAGGCAAAGCTGTTGTGCTTCAAAACTTTCTCAGACCTGTCTAAAACTTCTTCTGGTTGTTCAAACCAATATTGTGCAAATTTCGGCTGCATCGTTAATTAGTGGGCGGGACGAAATCGCTCTATAGCGCCCCCTTGAATTTTTCTTTCAAGCAGCCCCGCCACAGTTTTGGACACAGAGTTATGAAACCTCAGCCGAATTGTGGGCGAAGACAAGATCTACAAAAAAGTCTCTTGGAGCAATGGGCTAAAATTAACAGGGAGCGAGATATTTAACAATGAAAATAACCATTTTTGCTGTTTCAACCTGGTTGAGAAGGGGTCATATTTGAACGAACTTCTCATAGGGATTTTGTCCAATTGACTTCAAACTTGGTAGTTACGTTCATATAGACTTCCTGAGTAAAAGTTATCAAAATGATTACTTTTGATGAAATGGTGTGGGCGTGGCGGTCCATCAAATTTGACCGTTTGTCCCAATTCTGGCTAATGTGTGTGGTCAATTGAACAAAACGCTTTGAAAGCGTCAAAGGCTCGCGCATTTTCCGACTGCTGCCTTCCGACGTGCCAGCCCGTCGAGTTGCGTGGGAGTGCGAGGGCCCGTTCAATGCTGCTTGCAGCTTTAATTTTTTTTATTTTTATTATTAGGGCCCGAGCACGCACTGTGTGCGAGGCCCTATTGTTTTTCAAATGTTTATTATTAGGGCCCGAGCACGCACTGTGTGCGAGGCCCTATTGCATTTCAAATGTTTATTATTTTTTTTTTTATTTTTATTAGGGCCCGAGCACGCACTGTGTGCGAGGCCCTATTGCATTTCAAATGTTTATTATTTTTTTTTTTATTATTTTCTTTCTTTTTCTTCCTAAAAGTAAATCGCATTTTCGACGGCCTATATGTCCTCGAAAAGTTGTGAAAATTTGCCTACCCCCCCAAAGTCGGGCGTAAAATTACGTATTTTGGGGGTCTCGCACATGGACGAACAAAAATGGCTCTACGGCGCCACCTACGTTTCAGTTGTCGGAGGAGCCCCTGGACACGGTTTCATCCACGAGCACGAAATTTAGCGGGAGTATGTAAAATACCGAGACACACAAAAAAGTCTCTTGGTGACCCGGGCTATCGCGATGCATACGGCGGGCATTTTGTTTCAAAGTTGGCGTTTTCGTGTTTTTGGGGTCATTTTCAGGGGTCGTATTTGAACGAACTCCTCCTAGAGCTTTCATCCGATCTGTTTGAAACTTGGCGTGTGTGTTCTTAAGGCCTCGACCATGAAAAGTTATCAAAATCGTGAGGTTCAGATTTACTGCATCAGAGGGGCGGGGCCACGAATTTTGGCGTTTTGGCGTGAAATTTCGACGTGCCATAACTTTGCCAAAAATACTCCAATCTTCACCAATCTTCTGATATATAATCACAGTCTGCCCTAGAATACATTTCCATAAAAATATTTGGAGAATTTCACAGCGCCTCCTAGTGGCGACAGAAAAGACCACTTTTACGAAATGACGTCCAGCTCGGAAAATATTGACCATATCCACCTCAAACTAGTTGGAGATGTTGTCAAGGCCTTGGTGTTGACATCTGAGAAAGAATTTCAACTTGACATCAGAGGGCGTGGCCGTGACAGCGCGTCAAAGTCAAGCGTTTGACGAAAAATGGAACTCCATTGACTTTTTGGGTAATTTTCAGGCAAATGTGTTGGGCTTTCATATACTTTCTCAGACCTGTCTGAAACCTCTTCTGGTTATTAAGAACACTATTATGCAAATTTCGGCGGCATAATTAATTAGGGGGAGGGGCAAAATCGCTCTATAGCGCCCCCTTGAATTTTTATTTCAAGCAGCCCCGCCACAGTTTTGGACACAGAGTTATGAAACCTCAGCCGAATTGTAGACAAAGACAAGATCTACAAAAAAGTCTCTTGCTGCAATGTGCTAAAATTAACAGGAAGCGAGATATTTAAGCATGAAAATCACCATTTTTGCTGTTTCGACCTGGTTGAGAAGGGGTCATATTTAAACGAACTCCTCCTAGGGATTTTATCCAATTGACTTCAAACTTGGCAGATGTGTTCATATAGACTTTCTGAGTAAAAGTTATCAAAATCATGAATTTTGATGAAACAATGTGGGCGTGGCGCTCCATTACATTTTGACCCTTTGATACAACATTCAAACTCCATTTACTTTTTTGGCTGTTTTTTAAGGTAAAGCTGTTGTGCTTCAATACTTTCTTAGACCTGTCTGAAATTTCTTCTGGTTGTTCAAACCAATATTGTGCAAATTTCGGCTGCATCGTTAATTAGGGGGCGGGGCAAAATCGCTCTATAGCGCCCCCTTGAATTTTTCTTTCAAGCAGCCCCGCCACAGTTTTGGACACAGAGTTATGAAACCTCAGCCGAATTGTAGACGAAGACAAGATCTACAAAAAAGTCTCTTGGAGCAATGGGCTAAAATGAACAGGAAGCGAGATATTTAACAATGAAAATCACCATTTTTGCTGCTTCGAGCTGGTTGAGAAGGGGTCATATTTGAACGAACTCCTCCTAGGGATTTTGTCCACTTCACTTCAAAATTGGTAGGTGTGTTCATCTAGACTTCCTGAGTAAAAGTTATCAAAATTATGAATTTTGAGAAAATTGTGTGGGCGTGGCGCTTAATTAAATTTCACGCTTTGATACAACATTCAAACTCCATTTACTTTTTCGGCTGTTTTTTAAGGCAAAGCTGTTGTGCTTCAAAACTTTCTCAGACCTGTCTAAAACTTCTTCTGGTTGTTCAAACCAATATTGTGCAAATTTCGGCTGCATTGTTAATTAGTGGGCGGGACGAAATCGCTCTATAGCGCCCCCTTGAATTTTTCTTTCAAGCAGCCCCGCCATAATTTTGGACATAGAAAAATGAAACCTCAGCCGAATTGTGGGCGACGACAAGATCTACAAAAAAGTCTCTTGGAGCAATGGGCTAAAATTAACAGGGAGCGAGTTATTTAACAATGAAAATAACCATTTTTGCTGTTTCGACCTGGTTGAGAAGGGGTCATATTTGAACGAACTCCTCCTAGGGATTTTAACCCATTGACTTCAAACTTGGCAGATGTGTTCATATAGCCTTCCCAAGTAAAAGTTATCAAAATCATGAATTTTGATGAAACGGTGTGGGCGTGGCGCTCCCTCAGATTTTGACTGTTTGTCCCAATTCTGGCTAATGTGTGTGGTCAATTGAACGAAACGCTTTGAAAGCGTGGAAGGCTCGCGCGTTTTCCGACTGCTGCCTTCCGACGTGCCAGCCCGGCGAGTTGCGTGGGAGTGCGAGGGCCCGTTCAACGCTGCTTGCAGCTTTAATTTTTCTTCTTTTTCTTTTTCTTCCGCTAAATGAATCGCATTTTCGACGGCCTATATGTACTCGAAAAGTTATGAAAATTTGGCTACCCCCCCAAAGTTGGGCGTAAAATTACGTATTTTGGGGGTCTCACACATGGACGAGCAAAAATGGCTCTACGGCGCCACCTACGTTTCAGTTGTCGGAGGAGCCCCTGGACACGGTTTCATCCACGAGCACGAAATTTAGTGGGAGTATGTAAAGTACCGAGCCGCACAAAAAAGTCTCTTGGTGACCAGGGCTATCGCGAAGCGTACAGCGGCCATTTTGTTTCAAAGTTGGCGTTTTTGTGTTTTTGGGGTCATTTTCAGGGGTCGTATTTGAACGAACTCCTCCTACAGCTTTCATCTGATCTGTTTGAAACTTGGCGTGTGTGTTCTTAAGGCCTTGACCATGAAAAGTTATCAAAATCGTGAGCTTCAGATTTACTGCGTCAGAGGGGCGGGGCCACGAAATTTGGCGTTTTGGCGTGAAATTTCGACGTGCTATAACTTTGCCAAAAATACTCCAATCTTCACCAAACCTCAGGTATATAATGGCAGTCTGGCCTAGAATACATTTCCATAAAAATATTTGGAGAATTTCACAGCGCCTCCTAGTGGGGACAGAAAAGACCACTTTTACAAAATGACATCCAGCTCGGAAAATATTGACCATACACACCTCAAACTAGTTGGAGATGTTGTTAAGGCCTTGGTGTTGACATCTGGGAAAGAATTTCAACTTGACATCAGAGGGCGTGGCCGTGACAGCGCGTCAAAGTCAAGCGTTCGACGAAAAATGGAACTCCATTGACTTTTTGGGTAATTTTCAGGCAAATGTGTTGGGCTTTCATATACTTTCTCAGACCTGTCTGAAACCTCTTGTGGTTGTTAAGAACACTATTATGCAAATTTCGGTTGCATAATTAATTAGGGGGCGGGGCTAAATCGCTCTATAGCGCCCCCTTGAATTTTTCTTTGAGGCAGCCCCGCCACAGTTTTGGACACAGAGTTATGAACCCTCAGTCGAATTGTGGGCGAAGACAAGATCTACAAAAAAGTCTCTTGGAGCAATGGGCTAAAATTAACAGGAAGCGAGATATTTAAGCATGAAAATCACCATTTTTGCTGTTTCGACCTGGTTGAGAAGGGGTCATATTTGAACGAACTCCTCCTAGGGATTTTGTCCAATTGACTTCAACCTTGGCAGATGTGTTCATATAGACTTTCTGAGTAAAAGTTATCAAAATCATGAATTTTGATGAAACAATGTGGGCGTGGCGCTCCCTCAGATTTGACCGTTTGTCCCAATTCTGGCTAATGTGTGTGCTCAATTGAACAAAACGCTTTGAAAGCGTCAAAGGCTCGCGCATTTTCCGACTGCTGCCTTCCGACGTGCCAGCCCGTCGAGTTGCGTGGGAGTGCGAGGGCCCGTTCAACGCTGCTTGCAGCTTTAATTAGGGCCCGAGCACGCACTGTGTGCGAGGCCCTATTGCATTTCAAATGTTTATTATTTTTTTTTTTATTTTTAGGGCCCGAGCACGCACTGTGTGCGAGGCCCTATTGTTTTTCAAATGTTTATTATTTTTTTTTTTATTATTATTATTTTTTTCTTTCTTTTTCTTCCCCACAATGAATCGCATTTTCGACAGCCTATATGTACTCGAAAAGTTACGAAAATTTGCCTACCCCCCCAAAGTCGGGCGTAAAATTACGTATTTTGGAGGTCTCGCACATGGACGAGCAAAAATGGCTCTACGGCGCCACCTACGTTTCAGTTGTCGGAGGAGCCCCTCGACACGGTTTCATCCACGTGTACGAAATTTAGCGGGAGTATGTAAAGTACCGAGCCGCACAAAAAAGTCTCTTGGTGACCGGGGCTATCACGAAGCGTACGGTGGCCATTTTGTTTCAAAGTTGGCGTTTTCGTGTTTTTGGGGTCATTTTCAGGGGTCGTATTTGAACGAACTCCTCCTACAGCTTTCATCCGATCTGTTTGAAACTTGGCGTGTGTGTTCTTAAGGCCTCGACCATGAAAAGTTATCAGAAAGCATGACTTCCAGATTTACTGCGTCAGAGGGGCGGGGCCACGAATTTTGGCGTTTTGGCGTGAAATTTCGACGTGCTATAACTTTGCCAAAAATACTCCAATCTCCACCAAACCTCAGATATATAATGGCACTCTGGCCTAGAATACATTTCCATAAAAATATTTGGAGAATTTCACAGCGCCTCCTAGTGGCAACAGAAAAGACCACTTTTACGAAATGACGTCCAGCTCGGAAAATATTGACCATATCCACCTCAAACTAGTTGGAGATGTTGTTAAGGCCTTGGTGTTGACATCTGAGAAAGAATTTCAACTTGACATCAGAGGGCGTGGCCGTGACAGCGCGTCAAAGTCAAGCGTTCGACGAAAAATGGAACTCCATTGACTTTTTGGGTAATTTTCAGGCAAATGTGTTGGGCTTTCATATACTTTCTCAGACCTGTCTGAAACCTCTTGTGGTTGTTAAGAACACTATTATGCAAAATTCGGCTGCATACTTAATGAGGGGGCGGGGCAAAATCGCTCTATAGCGCCCCCTTGAATTTTTCTTTGAGGCAGCCCCGCCTCAGTTTTGGACACAGAGTTATGAAACCTCAGCCGAATTGTAGACGAAGACAAGATCTACAAAAAAGTCTCTTGCTGCAATGTGCTAAAATTAACAGGAAGCGAGATATTTAACCATGAAAATCACCATTTTTGCTGCTTCGAGCTGATTGAGAAGGGGTCATATTTGAACGAACTCCTCCTAGGGATTTTATCCAATTCACTTCAAACTTGGCAGATGTGTTCATATAGCGTTTCCGAGTAAAAGTTATCAAAATCATGAATTTTGATGAAACGGTGTGGGCGTGGCGGTCCGTCAAATTTTGACCGTTTGTCCCAATTCTGGCTAATGTGTGTGGTCAACTTGCACAAACTGCTTTGAAGGCTTCGAAGGCTCACGTATTTTCCGACTGCTGCCTTCCGACGTGCCAGCCCGCCGAGTTGCGTGGGAGTGCGAGGGCCCGTTCAACGCTGCTTGCAGCTTTAATTATTATTATTATTTTTATTTTTTTTCTTTTTCTTCCGCTAAATGAATCGCATTTTCGACAGCCTATATGTACTCGAAAAGTTGCGAAAATTTGCCTACCCCCCCAAAGTCGGGCGTAAAATTACGTATTTTGGGGGTCTCGCACATGGACGAACAAAAATGGCTCTACGGCGCCACCTACGTTTCAGTTGTCGGAGGAGCCCCTGGACACGGTTTCATCCACGTGTACGAAATTTAGCGGGAGTATGTAAAGTACCGAGCCGCACAAAAAAGTCTCTTGGTGACCGGGGCTATCGCGAAGCGTACGGCGGCCATTTTGTTTCAAAGTTGGCGTTTTCGTGTTTTTGCGGTCATTTTCAGGGGTCGTATTTGAACGAACTCCTCCTACAGCTTTCATCCGATCTGTTTGAAACTTGGCGTGTGTGTTCTTAAGGCCTCGACCATGAAAAGTTATCAGAAAGCGTGACTTCCAGATTTACTGCGTCAGAGGGGCGGGGCCACGAAATTTGGCGTTTTGGCATGCAATTTCAACGTCCTATAACTTTGCCAAAAATACTCCAATCTTCACCAAACCTCAGGTATATAATGGCAGTCTGGCCTAGAATACATTTCCATAAAAATATTTGCAGATTTTCACAGCGCCTCCTAGTGGCGACAGAAAAGACCACTTTTACGAAATGACGTCCAGCTCGGAAAATATTGACCATATCCACCTCAAACTAGTTGGAGATGTTGTCAAGGCCTTGGGGTTGACATCTGAGAAAGAATTTCAACTTGACATCAGAGGGCGTGGCCGTGACAGCGCGTCAAAGTCAAGTGTTCGACGAAAAATGGAACTCCATTGACTTTTTGGGTAATTTTCAGGCAAATGTGTTGGGCTTTCATATACTTTCTCAGACCTGTCTGAAACCTCTTGTGGTTGTTAAGAACACTATTATGCAAATTTCGGTTGCATAATTAATTAGGGGGCGGGGCAAAATCGCCCTATAGCGCCCCCTTGAATTTTTCTTTCAAGCAGCCCCGCCACAGTTTTGGACACAGAGTTATGAAACCTCAGCCGAATTGTAGAGGAAGACAAGATCTACAAAAAAGTCTCTTGGAGCAATGGGCTAAAATTAACAGGGAGCGAGATATTTAACAATGAAAATCACCATTTTTGCTGCTTCGAGCTGATTGAGAAGGGGTCATATTTGAACCAACTCCTCCTAGGGATTTTGTCCAATTCACTTCAAAATTGACAGGTGTATTCATCTAGGCTTCCTGAGTAAAAGTTGTCAAAATCATGAATTTTCATGAAACGGTGTGGGCGTGGAGCTTAATTAAATTTCACCCTTTGATACAACATTCAAACTCCATTTACTTTTTTGGCTGCTTTTTAAGGCAAAGCTGTTGTGCTTCAAAACTTTCTCAGACCTGTCTAAAACTTCTTCTGGTTGTTCAAACCAATATTGTGCAAATTTCGGCTGCATCGTTAATTAGTGGGCGGGACGAAATCGCTCTATAGCGCCCCCTTGAATTTTTCTTTCAAGCAGCCCCGCCATAATTTTGGACATAGAAAAATGAAACCTCAGCCGAATTGTGGGCGACGACAAGATCTACAAAAAAGTCTCTTGGAGCAATGGGCTAAAATTAACAGGGAGCGAGATATTTAACAATGAAAATAACCATTTTTGCTGTTTCGACCTGGTTGAGAAGGGGTCATATTTGAACGAACTCCTCCTAGGGATTTTAACCCATTGACTTCAAACTTGGCAGATGTGTTCATATAGCCTTCCCAAGTAAAAGTTATCAAAATCATGAATTTTGATGAAACGGTGTGGGCGTGGCGCTCCCTCAGATTTTGACTGTTTGTCCCAATTCCGGCTAATGTGTGTGCTCAATTGAACTAAACGCTTTGAAAGCGTCGAAGGCTCGCGCATTTTCCGCCTGCTGCCTTCCGACGTGCCAGCCCGTCGAGTTGCGCGGGAGTGCGAGGGCCCGTCCAATGCTGCTTGCAGCTTTAATTTTTTTTTTTTTTATTATTTTTCTTTTTCTTCTCCCAAGTAAATCGCATTTTTGACGGCCTATATGTACTCGAAAAGTTACGAAAATTTGCCTACCCCCCCAAAGTCGGGCGTAAAATTACGTATTTTGGAGGTCTCGCACATGGACGTACAAAAGTGGCTCTACGGCGCCACCTACGTTTCAGTTGTCGGAGGAGCCCCTCGACACGGTTTCATCCACGTGTATGAAATTTAGCGGGAGTATGTAAAGTACCGAGACGCACAAAAAAGTCTCTTAGTGACCCCAGCTACGGCGAAGCATATGGCGGCCATTTTGTTTCAAAGTTGGCGTTTTCGTGTTTTTGGGGTCATTTTCAGGGGTCGTATTTGAACGAACTCCTCCTACAGCTTTCATCCGATCTGTTTGAAACTTGGCGTGTGTGTTCTTAAGGCCTCGACCATGAAAAGTTATCAGAAAGCGTGAGGTTCAGATTAACTGCGTCAGAGGGGCGGGGCCACGAAATTTGGCGTTTTGGCGTGAAATTTCGACGTGCTATAACTTTGCCAAAAATACTCCAATCTTCACCAAACCTCAGTTATATAATGGCAGTCTGGCCTAGAATACATTTCCATAAAAATATTTGGAGAATTTCACAGCGCCTCCTAGTGGCGACAGAAAAGACCACTTTTACGAAATGACGTCCAGCTCGGAAAATATTGACCATATCCACCTCAAACTAGTTGGAGATGTTGTTAAGGCCTTGGTGTTGACATCTGAGAAAGAATTTCAACTTGACATCAGAGGGCGTGGCCGTGACAGCGCGTCAAAGTCAAGCGTTCGACGAAAAATGGAACTCCATTTACTTTTTGGGTAATTTTCAGGCAAATGTGTTGGGCTTTCGTATACTTTCTCAGACCTCTCTGAAAGCTCTTGTAGTTGTTAAGAACACTATTATGCAAATTTCGGTTGCATAATTAATTAGGGGGCGGGGCAAAATCGCTCTATAGCGCCCCCTTGAATTTTTCTTTCAAGCAGCCCCGCCACAGTTTTGGACACAGAGTTATTAAACCTCAGCCGAATTGTAGAGGAAGACATAACCTACAAAAAAGTCTCTTGGAGCAATGTGCTAAAATTCACAGGAAGCCAGATATTTAAGCATGAAAATCACCATTTTTGCTGTGTCGACCTGGTTGAGAAGGGGTCATATTTAAACGAACTCCTCCTAGGGATTTTATCCAATTCACTTCAAACTTGGCAGATGTGTTCATA
This sequence comes from Nibea coibor, assembly GCA_023373845.1. Classification (NCBI taxonomy): domain Eukaryota; kingdom Metazoa; phylum Chordata; class Actinopteri; family Sciaenidae; genus Nibea; species Nibea coibor. Next base: position 29,117 of record JALLKU010000108.1, read on the forward strand.
TAGACTTTCTGAGTAAAAGTTATCAAAATCATGAATTTTGATGAAACGGTGTGGGCGTGGCACTTAATTAAATTTCACCCTTTGATACAACATTCAAACTCCATTTACTTTTTTGGCTGTTTTTTAAGGCAAAGCTGTTGTGCTTCAATACTTTCTCAGACCTGTCTAAAACTTCTTCTGGTTGTTCAAACCAATATTGTGCTAATTTCGGCTGCATCGTTAATTAGTGGGCGGAACGAAATCGCTCTATAGCGCCCCCTTGAATTTTTCTTTCAAGCAGCCCTGCCACAGTTTTGGACACAGAGTTATGAAACCTCAGCCGAATTGTGGGCGAAGACAAGATCTACAAAAAAGTCTCTTGGAGCAATGGGCTAAAATTAACAGGAAGCGAGATATTTAAGCATGAAAATCACCATTTTTGCTGTTTCGACCTGGTTGAGAAGGGGTCATATTTAAACGAACTCCTCCTAGGGATTTTGTCCAGTTCACTTCAAAATTGACAGGTGTATTCATCTAGACTTCCTGAGTAAAAGTTATCAAAATTATGATTTTCAAGGAAATTGTGTGGGCGTGGCGCTCCATTAAATTTCACCCTTTGATACAACATTCAAACTCCATTTACTTTTTTCGCTGTTTTTTAAGGCAAAGCTGTTGTGCTTCAATACTTTCTCAGACCTGGCTAAAACTTCTTCTGGTTGTTCAAACCAATATTGTGCACATTTCGGCTGCATCGTTAATTAGTGGGCGGGACAAAATCGCTCTATAGCGCCCCCTTGAATTTTTCTTTCAAGCAGCCCTGCCACAGTTTTGGACACAGAGTTATGAAACCTTAGCCGAATTGTGGGCGAAGACAAGATCTACAAAAAAGTCTCTTGGAGCAATGGGCTAAAATTAACAGGGAGCGAGATATTTAAGCATGAAAATCACCATTTTTGCTGTTTCAACCTGGTTGAGAAGGGGTCCTATTTGAACGAACTCTTCCTAGGGATTTTGTCCAATTGACTTCAAACTTTGTAGTTACGTTCATATAGACTTCCTGAGTAAAAGTTATCAAAATGATTACTTTTGATGAAATGGTGTGGAAGTGGCGGTCCGTCAAATTTGACCGTTTGTCCCAATTCTGGCTAATGTGTGTGGTCAATTGAATGAAACGCTTTGAAAGCGTCAAAGGATCGCGCGTTTTCCGACTGCTGCCTTCCGACGTGCCAGCCCGTCGAGTTGCGTGGGAGTGCGAGGGCCCGTTCAATGCTGCTTGCAGCTTTAATTTTTATTTTTTTTATTTTTATTCTTTTTCTTCTCCCAAGTAAATCGCATTTTTGACGGCCTATATGTCCTCAAAAAGTTATGAAAATTTGCCTACCCCCCCAAAGTTGGGCGTAAAATTACGTATTTTGGGGGTCTCGCACATGGACGAACAAAAATGGCTCTACGGCGCCACCTACGTTTCAGTTGTCGGAGGAGCCCCTGGACACGGTTTCATCCACGAGCACGAAATTTTGTGGGAGCATGTAAGACACCGAGCCGCACAAAAAAGTCTCTTAGTGACCCGGGCTATCACGAAGCATACGGCGGCCATTTTGTTTCAAAGTTGGGGTTTTCGTGTTTTTGGGGTCATTTTCAGGGGTCGTATTTGAACGAACTCCTCCTACAGCTTTCATCCGATCTGTTTGAAACTTGGCGTGTGTGTTCTTAAGGCCTCGACCATGAAAAGTTATCAGAAAGCGTGAGGTTCAGATTAACTGCGTCAGAGGGGCGGGGCCACGAAATTTGGCGTTTTGGCGTGAAATTTCGACGTGCTATAACTTTGCCAAAAATACTCCAATCTTCACCAATCCTCAGATATATAATCACAGTCTGCCCTAGAATACATTTACATAAAAATATTTGGAGAATTTCACAGCGCCTCCTAGTGGCGACAGAAAAGACCACTTTTACGAAATGACGTCCAGCTCGGAAAATATTGACCATATCCACCTCAAACTAGGTGGAGATGTTGTCAAGGCCTTGGTGTTGACATCTGAGAAAAAATTTCAACGTTCCATCAGAGGGCGTGGCCGTGACAGCGCGTCAAAGTCAAGCGTTCGACGAAAAATGGAACTCCATTGACTTTTTGGGTAATTTTCAGGCAAATGTGTTGGGCTTTCATATACTTTCTCAGACCTGTCTGAAACCTCTTGTGGTTGTCAAGAACACTATTATGCAAATTTCGGTTGCATAATTAATTAGGGGGCGGGGCTAAATCGCTCTATAGCGCCCCCTTGAATATTTCTTTCAAGCAGCCCCGCCACAGTTTTGGACACAGAGTTATGAAACCTCAGCCGAATTGTAGAGGAAGACATAACCTACAAAAAAGTCTCTTGCTGCAATGTGCTAAAATTAACAGGAAGCGAGATATTTAAGCATGAATATCACCATTTTTGCTGTTTCGACCTGGTTGAGAAGGGGTCATATTTAAACGAACTCCTCCTAGGGATTTTGTCCAATTCACTTCAAAATTGACAGGTGTGTTCATCTAGACTTCCTGAGTAAAAGTTATCAAAATTATGAATTTTGAGAAAATTGTGTGGGCGTGGCGCTTCATTAAATTTCACCCTTTGATACAACATTCAAACTCCATTTACTTTTTTCGCTGTTTTTTAAGGCAAAGCTGTTGTGCTTCAATACTTTCTCAGACCTGTCTAAAACTTCTTCTGGTTGTTCAAACCAATATTGTGCTAATTTCGGCTGCATTGTTAATTAGTGGGCGGGACGAAATCGCTCTATAGCGCCCCCTTGAATTTTTATTTCAAGCAGCCCCGCCACAGTTTTGGACACAGAGTTATGAAACCTCAGCCGAATTGTAGACGAAGACAAGATCTACAAAAAAGTCTCTTGGAGCAATGGGCTAAAATTAACAGGAAGCGAGATATTTAAGCATGAAAATCACCATTTTTGCTGTTTCGACCTGGTTGAGAAGGGGTCATATTTAAACGAACTCCTCCTAGGGATTTTATCCAATTGAATTCAAACTTGGTAGGTCTGTTCATATAGACTTCCTGAGTAAAAGTTATCAAAATCATTACTTTTGATGAAACGGTGTGGGCGTGGCGGTCCGTCAAATTTGACCATTTGATACAACATTCAAACTCCATTTACTTTTTTGGCTGTTTTTTAAGGCAAAGCTGTTGTGCTTCAAAACTTTCTCAGACCTGTCTAAAACTTCTTCTGGTTGTTCAAACCAATATTGTGCAAATTTCGGCTGCATCGTTAATTAGTGGGCGGGACGAAATCGCTCTATAGCGCCCCCCTTGAATTATTCTTTCAAGCAGCCCCGCCACAGTTTTGGACACAGAGTTATGAAACCTCAGCCGAATTGTGGGCGAAGGCATAACCTACAAAAAAGTCTCTTGGAGCAATGGGCTAAAATTAACAGGGAGCGAGATATTTAACAATGAAAATCACCATTTTTGCTGTTTCGACCTGGTTGAGAAGGGGTCATATTTGAACGAACTCCTCCTAGGGATTTTGTCCAATTGACTTCAAACTTGGCAGATGTATTCATATAGCCTTCCCGAGTAAAAGTTATCAAAATCATGAATTTTGATGTGTGGGCGTGGCGCTCCCTCAGATTTGACCGTTTGTCCCAATTCTGGCTAATGTGTGTGTTTGATTGAGCAAAACGCTTTGAAAGCGTCAAAGGCTCGCGCGTTTTCCGACTGCTGCCTTCCGACGTGCCAGCCCGTCGAGTTGCGTGGGAGTGCGAGGGCCCGTTCAATGCTGCTTGCAGCTTTAATTAGGGCCCGAGCACGCACTGTGTGCGAGGCCCTATTGTTTTTCAAATGTTTATTATTTTTTTTTTTTTTTTTATTATTTTTCTTTTTCTTAGTCAAAATAAATCGCATTTTCGACGGCCTATATGTACTCGAAAAGTTGCGAAAATTTGGCTACCCCCCCAAAGTCGGGCGAAAAATTTCATATTTTGGGGGTCTCACACATGGACGAACAAAAATGGCTCTACGGCGCCACCTACGTTTCAGTTGTCGGAGGAGCCCCTGGACACGGTTTCATCCACGCGTACGAAATTTAGTGGGAGTATGTAAACTACCGAGACGCACAAAAAAGTCTCTTGGTGACCCGGGCTATCGCGAAGCGTATGGCGGCCATTTTGTTTCAAAGTTGGCGTTTTCGTGTTTTTGGGGTCATTTTCAGGGGTCGTATTTGAACGAACTCCTCCTACAGCTTTCATCCGATCTGTTTGAAACTTGGCGTGTGTGTTCTTAAGGCCTCGACCATGAAAAGTTATCAGAAAGCGTGACTTCCAGATTTACTGCGTCAGAGGGGCGGGGCCACGAAATTTGGCGTTTTGGCGTGAAATTTCGACGTGCTATAACTTTGCCAAAAATACTCCAATCTTCACCAAACCTCAGGTATATAATGGCAGTCTGGCCTAGAATACATTTCCATAAAAATATTTGGAGATTTTCACAGCGCCTCCTAGTGGCGACAGAAAAGACCACTTTTACGAAATGACGTCCAGCTCGGAAAATATTGACCATATCCACCTCAAACTAGTTGGAGATGTTGTCAAGGCCTTGGTGTTGACATCTGAGAAAGAATTTCAACTTGACATCAGAGGGCGTGGCCGTGACAACCCGTCAAAGTCAAGCGTTCGACGAAAAATGGAACTCCATTGACTTTTTGGGTAATTTTCAGGCAAATGTGTTGGGCTTTCATATACTTTCTCAGACCTGTCTGAAACCTCTTGTGGTTGTTAAGAACACTATTATGCAAATTTCGGTTGCATAATTAATTAGGGGGCGGGGCTAAATCGCTCTATAGCGCCCCCTTGAATTTTTCTTTGAGGCAGCCCCGCCACAGTTTTGGACACAGAGTTATGAACCCTCAGTCGAATTGTGGGCGAAGACAAGATCTACAAAAAAGTCTCTTGGAGCAATGGGCTAAAATTAACAGGGAGCGAGATATTTAACAATGAAAATCACCATTTTTGCTGTTTCAACCTGGTTGAGAAGGGGTCATATTTGAACGAACTTCTCATAGGGATTTTGTCCAATTGACTTCAAACTTGGTAGTTACGTTCATATAGACTTCCTGAGTAAAAGTTATCAAAATGATTACTTTTGATGAAATGGTGTGGGCGTGGCGGTCCATCAAATTTGACCGTTTGTCCCAATTCTGGCTAATGTGTGTGGTCAATTGAACAAAACGCTTTGAAAGCGTCAAAGGCTCGCGCATTTTCCGACTGCTGCCTTCCGACATGCCAGCCCGTCGAGTTGCGTGGGAGTGCGAGGGCCCGTTCAATGCTGCTTGCAGCTTTAATTAGGGCCCGAGCACGCACTGTGTGCGAGGCCCTATTGCATTTCAAATGTTTATTATTTTTTTTATTTTTAGGGCCCGAGCACGCACTGTGTGCGAGGCCCTATTGCATTTCAAATGTTTATTATTTTTTTTATTTTTATTATTTTCTTTCTCGTTCTTCCGCTAAATGAATCGCATTTTCGACTGCCTATATGTACTCGAAAAGTTGCGAAAATTTGGCTACCCCCCCAAAGTCGGGCGTAAAATTACGTATTTTGGGGGTCTCACACATGGACGAGCAAAAATGGCTCTACGGCGCCACCTACGTTTCAGTTGTCGGAGGAGCCCCTCGACACGGTTTCATCCACGAGCACGAAATTTAACGGGAGTATGTAAAGTACCGACCCGCACAAAAAAGTCTCTTGGTGACCGGGGCTATCACGAAGCGTACGGCGGCCATTTTGTTTCAAAGTTGGCGTTTTCGTGTTTTTGGGGTCATTTTCAGGGGTCGTATTTGAACGAACTCCTCCTACAGCTTTCATCCGATCTGTTTGAAACTTGGCGTGTGTGTTCTTAAGGCCTCGACCATGAAAAGTTATCAAAATCGTGACTTCCAGATTTACTGCGTCAGAGGGGCGGGGCCACGAAATTTGGCGTTTTGGCGTGAAATTTCGACATCCTATAACTTTGCCAAAAATACTCCAATCTTCACCAAACCTCAGATATATAATGGCAGTCTGGCCTAGAATACATTTCCATAAAAATATTTGGAGAATTTCACAGCGCCTCCTAGTGGCGACAGAAAAGACCACTTTTACGAAATGACGTCCAGCTCGGAAAATATTGACCATATCCACCTCAAACTAGGTGGAGATGTTGTCAAGGCCTTGGTGTTGACATCTGAGAAAGAATTTCAACTTGACATCAGAGGGCGTGGCCGTGACAGCGCGTCAAAGTCAAGCGTTCGACGAAAAATGGAACTCCATTGACTTTTTGGGTAATTTTCAGGCAAATGTGTTGGGCTTTCATATACTTTCTCAGACCTGTCTGAAAGCTCTTGTGGTTGTTAAGAACACTATTATGCAAATTTCGGCTACATGATTAATTAGGGGGCGGGGCAAAAGCGCTCTATAGCGCCCCCTTGAATTTTTATTTCAAGCAGCCCCGCCACAGTTTTGGACACAGAGTTATGAAACCTCAGCCGAATTGTAGACGAAGACAAGATCTACAAAAAAGTCTCTTGCTGCAATGGGCTAAAATTAACAGGGAGCGAGATATTTAACAATGAAAATCACCATTTTTGCTGTTTCGACCTGGTTGAGAAGGGGTCATATTTGAACGAACTCCTCCTAGGGATTTTATCCAATTGACTTCAAACTTGGCAGATGTGTTCATATAGCGTTTCCGAGTAAAAGTTATCAAAATCATGAATTTTGATGAAACGGTGTGGGCGTGGCGGTCCGTCAAATTTGACCTTTTGTCCCAATTCTGGCTAATGTGTGTGGTCAATTGAACAAAACCCTTTGAAAGCGTCAAAGGCTCGCGCGTTTTCCGACTGCTGCCTTCCGACGTGCCAGCCCGTCGAGTTGCGTGGGAGTGCGAGGGCCCGTTCAACGCTGCTTGCAGCTTTAATTATTATTTTCTTTCTCGTTCTTCCGCTAAATGAATCGCATTTTCGACTGCCTATATGTACTCGAAAAGTTGCGAAAATTTGGCTACCCCCCCAAAGTCGGGCGTAAAATTACGTATTTTGGGGGTCTCACACATGGACGAGCAAAAATGGCTCTACGGCGCCACCTACGTTTCAGTTGTCGGAGGAGCCCCTCGACACGGTTTCATCCACGAGCACGAAATTTAGCGGGAGTATGTAAAGTACCGACCCGCACAAAAAAGTCTCTTGGTGACCGGGGCTATCGCGAACCGTACGGTGGCCATTTTGTTTCAAAGTTGGCGTTTTCGTGTTTTTGGGGTCATTTTCAGGGGTCGTATTTGAACGAACTCCTCCTAGGGCTTTCATCCGATCTGTTTGAAACTTGGCGTGTGTGTTCTTAAGGCCTCGACCATGAAAAGTTATCAAAATCGTGACTTCCAGATTTACTGCGTCAGAGGGGCGGGGTCACGAAATTTGGCGTTTTGGCGTGAAATTTCGACGTGCTATAACTTTGCCAAAAATACTCCAATCTTCACCAAACCTCAGGTATATAATGGCAGTCTCGCCTAGAATACATTTCCATAAAAATATTTGGAGAATTTCACAGCGCCTCCTAGTGGCGACAGAAAAGACCACTTTTACGAAATGACGTCCAGCTCGGAAAATATTGACCATATCCACCTCAAACTAGGTGGAGATGTTGTCAAGGCCTTGGTGTTGACATCTGAGAAAGAATTTCAACTTGACATCAGAGGGCGTGGCCGTGACAGCGCGTCAAAGTCAAGCGTTCGACGAAAAATGGAACTCCATTTACTTTTTGGGTAATTTTCAGGCAAATGTGTTGGGCTTTCGTATACTTTCTCAGACCTGTCTGAAAGCTCTTGTGGTTGTTAAGAACACTATTATGCAAAATTCGGCTGCATAATTAATTAGGGGGCGGGGCAAAATCGCTCTATAGCGCCCCCTTGAATTTTTCTTTCAAGCAGCCCCGCCAAAGTTTTGGACACAGAGTTATGAAACCTCAGCCGAATTGTAGATGACGACATAACCTATAAAAAAGTCTCTTGGAGCAATGGGCTAAAATTAACAGGGAGCGAGATATTTAACAATGAAAATCACCATTTTTGCTGTTTCGACCTGGTCGAGAAGGGGTCATATTTAAACGAACTCCTCCTAGGGATTTTATCCAATTGACTTCAAACTTGGCAGATGTTTTCATATAGCCTTCCCGAGTAAAAGTTATCAAAATCATGAATTTTGATGAAACAATGTGGGCGTAGCGCTCCATTACATTTTGACCCTTTGATACAACATTCAAACTCCATTTACTTTTTTGGCTGTTTTTTAAGGTAAAGCTGTTGTGCTTCAATACTTTCTCAGACCTGGCTAAAACTTCTTCTGGTTGTTCAAACCAATATTGTGCAAATTTCGGCTCTATCGTTAATTAGTGGGCGGGACGAAATCGCTCCATAGCGCCCCCTTGATGTTTTCTCTAAGGCAGCCCTGCCACAGTTTTGGACACAGAATTATGAAACGTAAGGGAAATTGTAAAGGAAGACAAGATCTACAAAAAAGTCTCTTGGAGCAATGGGCTAAAATTAACAGGAAGTGAGATATTGAAGAATGAAAAGCACCATTTTTGTTTTTCGAGCTAATTGAGAAGAGGTCATATTTGAACGAACTCCTCCTAGGGATTTTGTCCAATTGACTTCATATTTGGTAGATGTGTTCATAGAGACTTCCAGAGTAAAAGTTATCAAAATTATGAATTTTGAGAAAACTGTGTGGGCGTGGCGCTCCATCAAATTTGACCCTTTGATCCAAATTTGACCCCAGCAGAAGAAGCAGTCAGCCGTAAAGATGTCAGATTCAGGGCTCAATGTCTTAGATGATAAAACAAACATAAGAGACTTTTGAACTAGATACAATGTGTTTTATTTAATGTGGAACAAGTGAATGACTTATTTCAAATTCAAAATCAAATCAAATTTTATTTGTATAGCCCAAAGTCACAAAACACATTTTGCCTCAGAGGGCTTTACAATCGATCGCACAGGGAGTGACACCCTCTGTCCTTAGATCGCCGGTTCCAGTGAGGAAAAACTTGCCCACAAAAAAACCCTTTTAACAAAGAAAAAATTTGGAAGAAACCTCAGGAAGAGCCACAGAGAAGGGATCCCTCTCCCAGGACAGACAGACGTGGAATGGATGTCACATGTATAGAACAATCAACACAAACATGTCGTACAATTACAATGAATTACAATAGATGGTAGAACAACAGTAGCCGTGGAACCTGTGATAGAGAGACACAGATGCAGCAGTAAATCATTAACCAACTAAACTGTAGTGGAGATGGTAGCAATAATGACAGTAATGCTATATATGGTGGACGTCAGCAGCAGACCACAGCAGCAGCCACGGTCCAGTTAGTAAAATACATTGATGGTAATGATGATTAGGGAGGGAGAGAGAGAGACAGAGAGACAGAAATATGGAGACAGAGTTGAGTGTTTGTAGATGAATCCAGCAGCCATGTACAGGAACAAAGGTTTCATTGGGTGTGTGAGAGAGCAAAGACGAAGACCAGCATGTCGGCATACTGACAGGTTCCTGGAATATAGGCAAGAGAAAGTTATGCTAAATAAGAGTATATGGATCCTAAGAACAAGCTAAATTTAGATTGAAAAGTTTACCTTTACACAGTCAGAGAGGATGAGATTGGAGGTATGATCAGGTCTTTGATGCGTCAGCAGTGCAGGAGGCTCAGGAAGAGGTGTGATGAATGCAGGTATGCAGGCAGGTGAGCGCATGATTCTCCCAACTGTATACAGAAACACAGACTGACAAAATAGACAGACAACACAACATAGGGAAGGGGACATAGGGGGAAACAAAGGGACGGAAACAGTCCTGCACCTGATAGTAATATGTATTAACCTTCCATCAAGCAAGTACACCACAGGAAATTTATGTTAATCACATAAATGTGTTAGTGCAAATGCGGGGCCTACAGATGTTTGAGGTCACACAGTCAAAACACAAAATCTGCAGGAGCACACAAGTTATATTGTATAATATTACAGCAATTTCATGATCTGTTTAAGGTAACAATTAGTAAAATCATGCAGTTATTAACATGTCCAATAGAAAGTATAAGTTACTTGAAAGACAGTCAATAGGAAGTATGTAAGTGGTTAGTATTTCATAACATTGATCAATATGTTATATTTATTAATATTGTTAGTAGAATATTTCTGAGTTTGATGGTGACAATATAGTCATTATGTTCTAGGAGACACTTATGTCATGCAGTGAATGTGCAATTACATAGAACAGAGTTGTACTGAATCAGCTGAGTTAGAGTATCCATTAGGAAACAGAAACTTCATGTTTGCATCATTTGTCAAGTACAACTCAAACTATTATTAATTGTTATGAAATCATCAACATGGCATGTGTCTGAAAAAGCAGTATGCTGTTATATTTTTACAGCTATTTTTTCACATTGCTGTGAAGGAAACTATGATAGAGTCATAGAGTCAGATACATGTATTTGGTTAAATAAATAAATAGGTGAATAAATAGATAGATAAATAAATAAATAAATAAATAAATAAATAAACAACCAATTAATTGTATAAATTGCAGCCTTTGTTCCCAAATACAGCACATTCTATCATGACATACTGTGATGTTTTTACAGCTATTTTTCTATATTGCAGGCTCTCTCTGTGCCTCCGTTGCCAAACACAGCTCACCCTATGATGTACAACTCTATTTTTCCCATGAAAGATTACCATAGATATAGATCCATATTTGATTCAGCAGAGATAAGGAATCCATAGTGAAATAGAATCTCTCTCCACCTTTGCCAAATACAGCTCAAGAGTAACTAGCAGTTATATGTTGACAACATTGTTATCAGTTCCACATGTAAATTCACACATAATTGCATCATGATCGCTGAAGTACGTTTGCAGCACTACACAGCTCACATCAGAATGTGTTGTTTTAACATACACATGATCAATTAGTGTTCCCTTTGCCGTTGTGGCTTCTGAAACATGCTGAACAAAGCCTCTCTGTGTCATAAAGTTGCAAATAGTTTTAGACGCAACCAGGTTTTCATTGAAGTCTCCCATGACAGTAACACTTTCACTTAGTGGTTCCACATGCTCAAGCAACTTCCCAAGATTCTGTATAAACAGAGACATGGGATACGATGGCGGGCGATAAACAACTGCAACCAACATGTTGTTTGCAGTAAAATTGTATATCAGACATTCAATATTGACAGATGGCATTTGTATAATGTCAAAGTCCAAATTGTCTGAGGAATACATACCAACACCACCATGTTGTTGGGCTTTGATGGCCAACAGTCTGGGGTCACTATAACACACATTCCTAGGAACACTATGAAAATGATAACCGTCAATGGTCACAGTTTCAACTGAGGGACTATCAGACAACCATGTCTCTGTAACAGCAACGCACTGAGGCTTCAAATGCTGTACACACAAAGCCAGGTCTTTTGCATGGCAGCCTAAACCATGGACATTCATTAAAAAGACGCTGAAAGCATTTGTTCCACATTTGTATGTTTGAATGTTGTTAATCAAAAACGGGGACATGCTGTTGAGTGCCTCTTTAATGCTGTCTTTACAATATATGGCTTTTTGTTGAAAGTCCTTCAGAACCAAACCAGATAAACTTCTGACACGGCTTAAAGCAACATATGCCTGCCCAGGTGCAAACACTCTGTCTAACGACACTACAGCCTCATCAATAGTAAGGCCCTGTACTTTATGTACTGTACAGGCCCAAGCAAGTTTGAGGGGGAACTGACGTCGCATACCACCTTTACAGGTGACCCGTTCCTCTTCAGCATCAATGCCAACTGAGGCTGTGTCAACACCAGGGGGATGTGCACAGCGTTTCCTCCAGAGTTTGCCAATGTCAGCATTGTCAAACTTGATGTAGACTTTAAGAGGAAACGTTTTATCACTGTTTCCATAAACAATGTCTGTGACTGCGCCGCACACCCCATTGACTAAACCATCAGCAACATCAACATTTTTGAACAACATGACACGGGCTCCTTTCCCCAAAAGCAAGTCTTCCTCCAAGCAGGTATTGCGTGCATCGGAATGATGACCCTTTAACAACACAAGCTTGCCTGTTTTTTTACTATTGATATAATCCTGAGCACTGATACAGACATAATCAGGACACGTTTTCAGAAGGAATTCCAAATTATGTTCACTGACTTGTCTGTTGGTCGGAAAAATATGTAGAGCAGAGCTCTCTTCACCGGTTTCACGAGACTTAAGGAGTTGCACATCACTACCTAACATCGCAGTGCCTTTAGAGTGTGTCCTCACTCTGTTCAGCAGTTGAGCAAATTGCTCATCTTTTTGCCGAACAATTGTGTTTAACACTGCAATGTTGAATACACCAGACCACAAATCAATACCAACATTTTGAACATAAAGTGGTTTCCCACGCACTGGAGGCAACTGAAAGAAATCTCCAACAGCAATGATAGCTATATTTCCAAACAGGGAACTGTCGCCTATTTGTTTAATTTGGCGTAACCTTCCATGGATGTAAGCCAATAGATTATGATCAACCATGGAGATTTCATCAATTATTAAAATCTGCAAACTGCTATATTTAGCACGTAAAGAGTTCAGCTTTTCCTCACCCAGAGGTGTGTATGGTAAGCGGACATCTTTGCCAATACTTAATGTACTATGAATAGTAGTTGCATGTAAATTGTATGCGGCAATCCCTGTTGGAGCAGTCAACAAAACACAAATGTCGTCTGGGTGACGACACACTGGTGCTAGAATCCTTGTTGCCTCATATTGAATAGCCCTTATTAAATGGCTTTTACCAGTGCCAGCACCACCTGTAACAAAAATGTGGAATGGGTCTGGCTTCTTTCCTTGAGTCTGCTGCACACACCACTGTCTGACTTGATTAAAAATACCCATCTGTGTCTCATTAAGAGAGCGAAGCAACGCCAAACCGTCACTTCTGCACATGATGGTATTCCTCTTTTCCAAATGACCTATCTGTTCTTGCTGAACAGCCAAGTCAGGGATATGTTCTGGCTGTTCATCATCGTTGGCCTGTGTTTCTATTCTACGTATTTCCCTACATTCTAACCTCTCTAGTTCCTGTTCAGGGCACAACTCACACCAGGCATCCTCAACAATCCCATCATTGTTGATTTGCTCCTCAACATTGTTTAACTCTTCGCTTTCTAGTTCAAATGTGCTTCGATTTCTGTCAACCACAGATTTGACAGATTGCATCAAATTGTCAGCACATCTCACCTGGCCATCAAGATAAAAATCTTGAAAGGTCTCAAAGCCTACAGGTTTTAGCTGCCCGTCTGTGTAATATGGCATAAACAACTGCAGAATGCTTTGATAAAACAACTCTGGCTTTTTTGTTTCAGAGAACCGCACATAACGCACAACTGCAGGTTGTGTGCGGGTTCTTTTCACAATGTAACCACAGTTGTTTCCAAGTTTGATCTTATTAACAGCAGTTTCGTTTTTTGACAAAACGCGGTACTGCGAAGCAAACAAAGCCAAACACATGTCTTGAAAATCAGCGCTCGCTGGCCTGTTCTTGTAACGGTCTACAATGTTTAGCATCCACATGTCATCCGCACTAAAGTTATCTGAGGAAGCCCTATGTTGTAAAACCTTTAACGGCAAACTCATTCGAACGGTGTTTTCACCCACGGGAACAAAGACAACTTTTCGAGAACACTCTTTCAGATGCATGTTTGTGAGTCTGTAAACAGCCTCCTGAGCACACACATCTCGGTTGTGGAGATAAACGCTCCCCAAATTTTTCAGGCTATCCTTTGCATCTCGATTGCCCTCCTTTGCTGCCTCACGTTGTGCACACTGCAACAATAATCCCATTTCTTTCTCAGCTTTAGAGATATAAGAAATGATATACACAACACAGGCATACGCATCAACAACAAACTGGATGTCAATATTTGCATTCCAACACTTCAAGAGGGGTTTGCTATATTGATTGATCCAAACAGCGTTAGCCTGCCTCTTCAATACAACTTGCGTTTTAGTAGCACAACAATTATAGGCAGCCTCGAAACGAGCCTGGGTGACACCTACATGCCGAAACAATTCCTCAGCAGTTTCAAAGTTAAGACTGTCATTTCTGACAGCTTCTTTGATTGCAGACATGATCTTTGCAGCAACCTCCGTTTTCATCTGCGCTAAGCTAGCCTGTCTCTTACATCTGCAAACACACTGTGCCGGCGTCTGTCCCTTAGTCGGCTTGCACGCACATGAATTTGTGTTTTCCTCGTCAGTAACACTGCGAGAAATAAACGTGCGTGCAGATGGTGGCCTGGGAAAATTGAAACGACACACAGTTTTTCCCTTTTTACAGGTTTTTGAGTGCCGTTTAGAATGCTGCTGCACAGATGTTACAGTGTCCAATAATTCTTCATCGTTGGACGGTAATTCGCATGTCACATAACGATCAATGAACTGAATTACCTCTGCATCTGTGTTTTTATCAATAATAGGAGCATTCTCAATCCAAAAGAGGCAATGGACATGTGGGGAGCCACGCTGCTGGAACTCCACCCTATAAAAGTAGTCCTTTATTTTGCCTATTGGATTTGCAGGAGACATCAGCACTTCTCTCAAGAAACAATGCCAGCGGAAGTCAAACATTCTTGCCGCAGTGACAGGATTACGCCGCAAAAGCTCACACCTATCTGCCCACTCTAGCTGTTCTACAGTGTCTGTTCTACCTGCCTGCTTCAAAATGCTAGAAAGAAGATTTTTCCAGCGCATATCAGCTGCAGAAAAAGAACAAAACCACGTGGGGATGCCTAGCTGCCTCACACAAGCCAACAAGTCACGCTGTGCTCCCTGCCAAAAAGCCGGGGTACCTCTAAGTGGTTTTAAAAACCGATACCCATCATCAAACTCTAAAAGATTCCTCAGCGACTCCTCAGTGTTGAAGGCCTCACGACTCACTTTGTGATCCTTCCAATTTCCCTTGCCCTTTCTCAATGCAATGGACACATTTGACACAACCTTTTCAAGTTCGGACATATATTGAGCAAAAAATATATATTCGACATTTTGTGCAAAGCGTCCATCTGCATTTAAAATTCTGTTATTGAAATACCGCGACAATGTCAAACGATGCTGTCTATCATCGTGGTATGTAGGGCTACCTTTGGGAAACAACACTGGGAAACATCTGGCTTCATTACTGTGATCAGTCAAGAACTTCACAGGACAGTTTCCTTCTGCTGGAGCCAAATTCAATATATCTCCAAAATACTGGTCAAGTGCTTCCTGACCAATATCGACAGGCATCAGGCAGGTGTCCTGGAACATACAGTGCTGCTGCCTGTCATGCAAAAGTTCATCATCATGCACATCGGACTGCTGAACACTATCAATATTACCCTCATCGCCATTTGGATTTGCTTCATCGGCTTTACAAAATTCATTGAACCACTCGGCATTAAAGTTCACTTCTTTATAATAAACATTATTTTCTTTTAAATATTGCAGCGCTTGCTTAATATGTGCTGTATCTATATACTCATATTCATAATGCCCTTTATAAGTAAGCTTGCGCTTGAGCTTAACAGGCAATAAAGACCCTTCCATGGAAGTACGCGGAAGCAAATTGGTCGTTTGAATAATATTTGCTGGAACACACGTAACAGGTCCATGGACTCCATTTTGCCCACCTTTAGGCAAGGCTAACATTTTCATAAATGGAATATGCAGGGCTATCAAATGCTGCTCCAATTTATTTAAACATGACAGTTCAAGTGGAACAGGGTCAAGTGCCAAATTGTTTTTGATGCTTTCAGCTGGCACTTGACCCTTATTAATTTTATAATGGCATGTGTAACAGATCCAAAGCTGACTTCTAGGTGTGTTTACCCAATGACACGGTCTTTCACAATTTGTAGTGCACACGTGTAGATAGTTTTCTGTGATGCAATTATCTGCAATCAAACAAACTCCAGCTTTTTTTCTATAATAATCTCTCCTGCACTGCAACACCTGGTGTCTAAACAACAACCTATGGCACACACAACACACAAAATCTGGACCATCTTTAACCTTGTCTACAAAGCTCTGCATAACAAAATCAAAATTCTCAGCCTGTATTTTCATTTGCTGCCTTTTAATTTTGACCCCTCCACTAACACGCTTCCTAAACTCAGCACTTCCATGATAAGTCTTTACACTTCTAGTTTTAACATTCTGTCTATGCGTGAGATTAACCCTATATTTAATTTTACTACGTTCTTTAGCTTTATTTTGATACAACAAATCTTTGTGATATTTTAGTTTATACATTATTTTGGCTTTTTTACGAAACAAATCATTTTCATGATATTTCTTTTTGTAAATGCTTTTAACTCTATTTTTATACTCAGTCTCTTTATATTTTTTCTTAGAAAGGTCTTTCATTTTCTCCCTATACAAATTATTTTGTTTGTATTTTCTTTTATACTGGTCTATCATTTTCGCCCTATATAAATCGTTTTTGTATTTTGTTTTCGAAAGTTGTTTCATTGTTTCCCTATACAAATCATCTACTTTGTATTTTTGTTTACACACGTCTTTCAGTTTTGTCCTGTACAAATCATCATCTCTGTATTTCCTATTCTTGTTTGTTTTCATCGTGTCCCTATACAAATTGTCTTCTTGGTATTTCATTCTATTTGCAGTTTTCTTTATTTCTCTATGCACATCATTCTCTTTGTATTTCAACTTAAGACCGTCTTTAATAACATCTTTGTTTTTTTTATATAGAATTGCACTCCTTTCCCTTTTCTTTTCCTTAAACATATTTTGATGATACAATCTTTTAAATGTGTCTTTCTTCCTTTCCATGTGCAACACATCACTTTGATATTTTAATTTACATTGGGCAGACAACTTTGTTTTTAAATACTTAGAGTAACAATAATTTACACTAGATTTTAAGGTTACTGTGTTACTTTTACTCTGTTTACAAGGCCTTCTGGCCATATACTGGGTGTCTAATGACTGACTATCTTTACACAACTCAAAGCACACATTTCTATCACTGTGACAGTTCTGCATTTGAGGCTGATTGACGCAAACAACAACTTCATAATGACATCCATTAACATGTTGCAAGTAGATCCCTTGCTTAGACATGGTTTTATTTGTACACGAATACTGCAGCCAGCGATCATTGTAATACGTATAAACACTCACACCCAACAAATCTGCAGTAGCTTGAATCTCTATCTCAGTAGCCCAACTACCAACATACCTCATTCGTGATACACTAAGATACTCATCCACAGAAGAATACTGGGATCTTAAAAAACTCCTATACTGCAAAGCATTACTTTCTACATGTCTGACAACAGCACGCCGGACTTTAAGGTGGTTTTTTTGTGTACCAGACACAGCTTGAGACACTGCTCGAAAGAAACAGTTACCATCAGCCACAATGCTGTCACTCATGCAAGGAGTTCCCAACATGCCAGGTAACAAACACATCTGTCTATCCTGCTTCTCACAGTCTACATTTAACTGTTTGCACAAAGCTTGTGCAACTTTTTTATCAAGGGGATCAAACTGCAGCCACTTAGAAGACACATCACAAATAAATTCTACATCTGAATTTACAGCAGTGATGTCAGAACTTTTCCTTTTTTTAAATGTTAAGTTTACATTTAATCTCTTACGCTTACAACTACTGCTTTTTACGACTAAATCGGATTCAGAGTCACTGCTAGCTACAGTGTTCTCAGCACACACCACACGCTCAGACAACGACTCTGAACTGTGGTCATCTGTGACAGGATTTGTCACAGAAACAGCAGCAATCTCAAAGGGCCTCTGACCAGCACCAAGAGAAACAGACAACTGGCATACATAGTTGCAAACATCTTCAAGAGTTGGCAAATGTACAACAACACTTTTTCCGTTCACGTCAACCATTCCACATGCATTACGGGCATGTGAATCAACAACTGCATAACGACCATGCTCACAAATAACAGCACATGTACTGGCTGCCAACGTCAGAAAACATGTGCTGTATTTGCCAAGCATGTATTCTAACCCTTTCATTAATGACATCGCTACACCTGCATTAACAAGCTCTCCCTGATCCACGCCAACTGTCCCCGTCACCCATTCATTGTATTCAAAAGTAAAGGTCTGTCCATAAAGGACCGACTGCTGAGGCAAATCGGGAACACACAACAATCTAGACTCTCCACTAATCATGTTACTATTGCGCAAAGAAGAGTACAAAGCATCGCCTACAAACAAAACACTGTCCAAATCTTCCGTCGCCCAGTCAAAAACGCTATGAACACTGTGTTTTGCTACGCTGGCTAACGATACAGCCATGCACTGCACACCAGGGTTGCTTAACAAAGCATTCCCCTGATGGAATGACCCCCTGACACTTTTCTCTATTTGCACAATCGAGCCATGCTGTAGCACATGCTTTAATGAAATGTCACAGACCGTATTCGTTCCTGGAGTTGGACCCAGTTGTGCAGGTCCTGGTGTGGCAGGATGTAGTGGCTGTACCTGGGGAAAAAAAAAACAACAACAGATTTTAATAACTTGAAGGATGTGTTAACGCTGTAATTAGGTAAACAAGATTTGCCCCTTGAAAGGGGGTTTTAAATGTATTTTCTTTTTACCAACTATGGTAAAACAAGTTTGTAAACTATTCAATGTACAAACCTCATCTCCCTCACGGACTGTCAGCAGCACGTTCACTCCTGGCTCTGGCGTCAGGTCCACAGCATGGTGTGTGGCCTCATTCTGTAAAATAAAAAGCATGTCAATGAATTGTTAACGACTAAATTAAAGTACAGGCAGTGTGCTTTCTGACCATTCGCCAAAAAGGGTGATGACACCCAATCAACAAATCAATTCACAAACCTCATCCACCACAGGCGTAGATGCTGCACTGGTAGGTGTTACCACGGACAACACCTCCACATCTGACACCACCGTTGTGTCAACCTAAAGGGGAAAAAAAACACTAATGGTTATAACATGCAAATAACATCCAAAATAAGCAGGCATCTTTATCCATAACAACTTTAGCAATGTCCAACTAAAATCTCCTGATATTATTCAAACAAAAACTGAAATCACAAACCTGATCCACCACAGGCGTAGAAGCTCCACTGGTAGGTGTTACCACGGACAACACCTCCACATCTGACACCACGGTGTCCACCTAAGAGAACAAAACCAAATGGTTACAACATGCAAGTAACATCCAAAAAAAGCAGGTATTGAGATTTATACACATAACTTCAGCAATGTCCAACTAAAATCTCCTGATATTATTCAAACAAAAACTGAAATCACAAACCTGATCCGCCACAGGTGTAGAAGCGCCACTGGATGGTGTTACCACAGCCAACACCTCCACATCTGACACCACCTGCAGAAGCAGTTAACAAACCACAATTAATATACAAGTACAACACATATGCAGGCAGGAATACAGCCATATGTACTAAATATGTTCTCATACTGTCAAACCAAAACACAAAGAACACCAACAATACTGACCTCTTCTCTTGGCAGCCTTCTCCGCGCAACAACAGTCTTGCGCTTCGGTGCCACCGTTCGCTTCTAAAATATCAAAAAAAAAAAAACATTTTACTGCAATGTGCCATTTTAGATACATACATTTATTCAAATTTAGCACTGATGATGAATGCAAACACAAGCCATGCTAAAAGAAGGTAGAAAGAATGTGAATTACCTGGATGCGCACAGCAGTGTCCACCTCAGGAGAAGGGAGAAAAGACGGGCTCGTCTTCTCCACAGCGTGCAGCAAGGCTGGGCTGAACCGCACAGGAGTGAGTGGGATGAAACACTCCTTCAGCACCACCTGTAAAATGACAATAAAAGATTACTGTCAGTTTCCATAGCATAAAACCCACAAAGTAAATCCACCAAAATGTAAACTTCTGTGAGATCATGTATAAATTCATCATACCTTCTGCTGCAACACCTGAGCGTCCAAGGCCGCCAGCTCAGCTTCAGGCAAACTGAGCTATAAAATAAAAGAGACAAATGCTTGTGTTACACATGAATGTAGTGTTATGCCACAGATAACAGCCCAGTGTGTGTGGATTTCATTAACAGTGATTCCATAAATCAAATATATATTACCTTCTGGCCTCGAACCACTGTAACCCAGCCATCTGGGTTGGCTGCTGGCCGTGGCTGTGGCTCGTGACCCGTCACGACCACCTGTGGGGCAAACCGGGGACGGTACGGACGGGTGGGAACGGCCCGCACAGGTGGCTCTGGGTCTGGCACGGCAAGCCCCCTGTCAGCTGCCTGCCAAAGAAGGTATGCGAGGATGGGCATACCAACGTTGTCGCTCAGATGTGTCTGAAAAAACAAAATTCAAGAGAAGTTACTATCATTCATTGGCAATAACGACTTATTTACATTAAACTACACAGTATATTTCCCAGCTGTATAATCTTTTGCTGCAAAAAAAGAAAAATTACTTACACCATCTCTGGCCCACAAGTCACGCTGTCGCAGAGGGAAGTTCTCTGCAATGTGGTGGAAAGGAACACCTAAACAAATATGAATGACACTATAATTAGTACATATTACAGGTGATGAGTTCATGTAATTAACTCTACAAATGATTATTTAGTAGCATAGCTATAAATAAATCAATCTTCCAACATATCAGTGTAATTTAAACTTACCCTGCTCCACACACACAGTGTGGTACGCCATGCGCAGCAGCCGCTGTTCCGCCTCTGCAACACTGAGTCGAGGCGGAAAGTCCAGCACCACAACCTGCCAAACACATGTCATGTTATTACAAAGGCCAATAATCTTAACA